>LVTN01002020.1:21994-46807 GCA_001649415.1 Musa itinerans | reverse complement strand
GTCTTTCAGGGGCCCAATTTCCCCAAGATTAAGTTAATGGGATCACCTCCCATTTCTAACTTAATCATTGTGCTAACTACGACCTTTCTTAAGGCATATACTGTAGCTTGCTCCGATGCGTCAATCGCTTCTTCCGGCGATCTTCCGGCGAACATCCGACGAACCTTCGACGATGCTCCTGCGGACTTCTGGCAAACTCCTGGACTTGCGACGATCCACTTGGTGAGTTCCGACGAGCTTCTTTGGCAAGCTTCTGGACTTCTCGGATTTGTTCCCGCAGAACCTCCGACGACCGTCCGTACTTCCGTCGAACTCTCGAACTCCCAACGTGATCATAGTCTTGACTCCGGCGCAACTCCTGCTGCATGTCTTACTTTCATCGTAGTTAATCCTACATACTTATCTCAACATATGGATTAGATAACAAATGATAATTGACTTCATCATCAAAATCCGAGATTCAACATATTGAAGTGCTGAAAGAGAAGCTCCCCAAGTTTAATGCTGCTCAGCCTTGAGGACAAGGCTGATTTGAAGAGGGAGGAATTATTATGATTCTTTTATTTTATGAGCTTTTAAATAATGTTTATTAAGTCTATTTAGTTTAGTTAGAGTCGGGTAGAGGTTTATTTAATATTTATTTATTATTAAGAGTCCAAGTCATGGTGGACTCTATATGAAACTCTATAAATAATGATGTAACTCTTTCTTTTCGATAATTAATCAATCAATCAATGAAATATTATTCCAGACTATAGACAAACCCTAGGAGGTCGATCTTCTTGAAGTGATCATCCCCTTTTCTCTTCTTTCTTTTACGATAAGACCTTAGGGCCTTATCAAATTCATTATGAATTGTGAAAAAGAATCTGGTAGGGACTAAAGCACAAGATCCACATACAGGGTATCCTCTAGAACCATTCCTAGACCTGTGAGTTTCTCTATCTACTCAATCATCTTTAGAACATGGTTCTGAACCGATGTCCCCTTAGTCATCCTAGCACGGAATAGGCTCTTAGATCTCTTTTATCGTTGAGTCCTTCCTTGTTCCTCAAACAGTTTGTGGACATATAGGAGAATGGATCTAGCATCCATTTTTTCATGCTATTTGTGTAACTCAAGAGTCATGGAGCCCAAGATATAACACTGAGCAAGAGTGGAGTCATCAATGTACTTCATGTAGCAAGCGATCTCATCCTCGCTTGCCCCTTCCTCGGGCGTAGGCTGATACTATATCAAGGACATATACGATTTTCTCGACCATGAGAACAATTCTCAAGTTGCAAAGCCAATCTATATAATTTGGACCAGTGAGGTGGTTGACATCAAGTATGTCACGTAAGGGATTTGAAAGCGACATTTTCTAAAAATAAAGATACAGCAGAAATAAATAACATGCAGATTTTGTAAAAAATAAACAATCAAGATATGGAGTTCTATGTTAATATGCTCCCACTATTTTACTAGCGAGTCACGCAACACCCTCAGCACATGAAACGGAAGTCTCCGGCAGACTTCTAGTAAGGATCAAGATCCAATCAACGTCTTAGTGTAACCTCAAGGAACTCGACCAATCACACTAAGCCCGAAAGGTAGGCAACTCTTGTCGATCACAACTCCTTGTGATTCCTATCCTGTTCGGTCTCCGAATCACCATGGTCTCGAGGGACTCGACTAACCATGATGTTCGATTAAGTAAACACCATCGTTACAATATGAGTCTGATTCGATGATATACCCTTGAGGGACTCGACCAAGCATACCATGTCCTTATGTCACTGGTGACATGTCTATGTCGTAGGGAAGATAGCGAATTAGATATAGATGAGTCTCGAGAGACTCGACCAACTCAGCCTACACCGAGAATCGGTCCCTACCTATAACGATGGAAGGCCGCGTGGGTTAATCTAATTGCCTCACGTTTACCGACTTAATATTATTGATAGAGAGGTTTCTTTGATTTAGTCTCCTAATATGACATGTCACACACATACATATTTAATACATATCTATATCACATGCATATATATATATATATATATATATATACATATCTAGTAAGTGTATAAACAATCACACATTACATGAGCAACTACACTAGATAATCATGGACCACAACCTAATGTGATCAGACTCGAGCTAGTAGGCCTAATCACTCACATCAAGATCTATGTGTGCAGCGGTGCATCTCCATGCCCTGTGATCATCCATCTCGTCCTCGTCAGTTCCGTCGGCATTTGGATGCATCTCCATGCATCACAATCGTCCGTCTCATGGGTCCCGCTATCGCATCCATGCTCCCGCTGCGCCTCCTTGTGTAATTACAACTTAATCATAGGCACGTAGGCCCGATAATAAATAAGAAATATAATAGAGGCTCGCAGGCCCCAATAATAATAATCATAAGTACACACATCACACGGTCCATGATCATCCGTCCACACATCATACATCACATGTATAAGTCATCATCATGTAGGACTACTAGATAATAATAAAATAATAATCAATTAAACTTTTTAATTAATTAATATTTTATGAAATCAGGGACATACAGGGAATTTTCTAAATTCTGAAGGGTATTTTTATAATTTGGACAAAAAAGACAGAACGAGAATTTCTCAAATTCATAAGGGAAAAACTATATTTTTGCCCAAAAACCCTAATGCCCTTCTCCCTCTCCCCTACTATTGTCATCGCCGTCGTCACCACCTTACCGGTAGTGGCCTGTGCGACGGAGGGCGGGGGCACTGCCCCTACCTACGGGTGGCACACCCGCTGGCGGTGTCGCCCCTGCAGGTGGTCGCCCCCGTAGGCGGATACCCCTGAGGGTGGCGCTACCCCCGCGGGAGGGCACCCCTACGGGTGCCGCCGCCTCCACAGGGTAGCGCCCTCAGGTAGTGCTGCCCTGCCAAGCGGCGCCCCTGCGGGCGGTTCTGCCCACGGGCGCAGCCCCTTGCGGTGCAGTGCCCACCCCTGCGGGCACCAGTGCTCGCGACCTGCTGCAAGCAAGATGCCAACCGCTAGTAGCCAGCAACCAGTTGCCTACACATAGATGGCCAAGGCTGCAAGCAACCTTTGGCCACTTTATGTGGGCAGCAAGGGCAGCAACAGTTGCTAACCTTTCTTGCATTTGTCGTCAACGATCTTGACAACAAAATTCCTCCTAAAATATAACACACGTAGTTCAAAACCAATCTTTCACATGAACCTAGCTCTGATACCATCTTGGGGGGTGACATCACATGTGCAATGGAAGAACAAAAAATAAAATCCCAAATTCCCAAAGATATGTTCGTCGTCATGCGAAGATTGGTGTGAAAAAATCCGCGAAACAGAAAACCATGTGTGAGATAGATTATGTTATACAGGGAGATCGTATATCTCTGAGTCCTTGCAGATCTCTAGGAGAGGGTAAAGGAGGTCAAGCGCCCTCCTCTTTAGCGGTGATCCACACAGCAGGGCTATGACGACACTCCTCAAATCTCCAAGCTTGCTTTGAGGTGGAGAGAGAGAGGAGAATATGAGAGGTAAGCAAAAGGCTATAATGAACCATTGATTCCCTTCTATTTATAGAGGTCCCCTGTCAACTCCTCCCCTATTGGGTATTGGATCTCCATCCAACTACCCAAGCCTATTAGATTAGTGGATCTCTATCCAATAATCTCTCATTAGTACTTATTAGATCTCATACATAGGATCGAATAATTCATGGGCTTATTGGATATCCAATAAGATAGGGGCTTTGGGAGATATTTCATATCCGAACCTCTACTCATCGCAATATCTACCTTATGTGTGTGACCCTCTAGGCCCAATATTGAGCTGGCCATGAGTCATACCTGTCAGAACTCCTTTTGGCATAGTGAATTATTATCTCCATAATAATTCACTCGACTCATCGACTACGGACGTACTTCGCCACTACGTCGCAACCCCTAGACGATGCAGGGGAATCCAATCCATTGGACCTATCTGTCCTCAGTTACCATGTACCTATAGTCCCTCATCCATCTAATATCCCAGAGACCGTATACCGGGCATAATGCTATCAAACTCATACGGTTTCTACTCGAGTCTTGCTCTAATCGGATTCTCCCAAAGAACTCTCTCTCTCAATCCAAATGACCCTGGCCAGAGATTTGTCTGAGCAAGAATACATGAGACATTCCTCTCATGACACCGAGAGTGGATGATCCTCTATCGACACCCAATAGCTCTCGTAAGGTTGATTGCCACTCCCGATAACCAATTGTGCTAGATCTGGGACATCCAAACCTATAAATCCGATATCAAAGAGTGGAGCATTCATACAGGACATCCTTGGTGTCTCAAGTCTAAGGACCAGATACACCACTAGGACTACGGAATCACTGTCTGATAATAAGGCATCATCAACCATCCAGCATTCCCTAAGCGGATCAATTAGTGAACTCATTCTCTAATGAGCACTTGTATTATATCCCTAGTGTCCCCACACGAGCAGCTATGAGACCAGCTGCATCCATCATATGGACGGATATACAGCACACTAGTCTATCCGGTTATCTCGATGTCCCTCTCGAGTAACCTATGACTGGGATTAATTAGGATCTATGTTTAAATGCGAATTGGTCTCATTATCATGATCTCATCACGATCCGATTCTTATTGCATAGATCCAAGGACATCACAATATATATGCATATATGCAACAAGTAATATAAAGTGATAAATGCCAAAATATAATAAGCAAAAAGATTGCGTGTCAAGTCACACGTGCCATCACTCACGTGATTGGCTTGTAGGGCACATATGACTAGCACCATCATCACCAATAATGGCACATAGTTCAACAATGAAAAGTTCAAAAGATTTTGCTTGGGCTACAGGATACAATTGAGGTTTAGCTTGGTGGCCCATCCCCAAACTAACGGCCTGGCCGAGGTAACTAACCGAGCGATATTGGAAGGCCTGAAGAGAAGAGTCACGGGAGCTCACGATACCTAGGTTGATGAACTCTCGAGTATACTATGGGTCTCTCAAACAACACCGAAGACCACCATGGGGGAATCACCTTTCAGCTTGGCGTTCGGTACCAAGGTGGTGCTTCCACCCGAGGTAGTCTTTCTGACACCCTAGGATGAAAACTTCGATGATGTCACATCAAAAAACAAACTCCAAGTTGACTTAGATCTCATCGAAGAATGAAGAGTCGGCGCGCACCTCCGAGCCCTCTCTTATAGAAGAGCCGTCGCAAGACTCTACAACTGAAGAGTGCGCCCGCGACCAATCAAGTTAAGCGACTTGGTCCTACGAAAAGCCAAGGTCAATGACCCGACCTACTCTCAGGGCAAGCTGGCCCTGAGCTGGGAAGGCCCCTATCGGGTGACCGCCGTGGTTCGAGATGGTACTTACCACCTAGCAATGCAAGAAGGACAACAACTACCGAGGACATGGCATATATCGAATTTAAAGAAATTCTATGTCTAGAGAGAAGTTCGTCGGGTCGGATCGAAGCCTTCGGCATCAAATGGTTTCATCTCAAGTGTAAGAGGAATTTCCATTAATAAAGAAAGGTTACACTATCCGACCAATCGCGGCGTACAAAACAAAACGGTGCCCGATTAGAATCAAAAAAAAAAAAACCTAAGCTTCAGGGAGGTCCATGCTATTGTCAAAAGGGACCTCGTTGGGCATCTCCACACTATCGTCCTCAGGAAGGCAAGCGAAGGAGTCCTTCTCAAGCTAAAGGTCAGGATATCGAGCCCAGAACCAGGCCACAGCAACTCGGTATCCATATTCGTAGGTGACCTGCCCCGACCTCTGTAACCCGAATTGAAACCTACACGACTCCTAGTATTCTTCTATGAGTTTCTTGTTTCTTTCAGGTGCCGTTCGGCTCTCCTCAGCGAGGGCCTCCTCGACTTTCCATGCTAACGTGCGAGCCGCCTCTAGGTTTTGGGACAGGTCCAGAAGCTCACTCTATCGAGCGAACCCGATGGCAAAGCTCCTTCAATTGCTCCCGGAGTTCAGCCTACTACCGCCCCGCATTCTCAAGTTCCAACTTCAACCGTGAGACCTCTCCCTCGAGGTCGGCAGCTCGCTATTCGACAGTTGTGATAGCCTCCGATGATTTTATCACCCAGACTGCTGATTATCTGACTAGCGTCCTACACTCGATCTACGAGCGCCATATAATAGTGCTGGTTCTGTGCAGAAAAACAATCAAGAATATGAGAAGAAGGCCGAACATGAACCGAGAGGAAGAAAAGCCATCCTTACCTAGACCAAAGACTTAGCAGCCTTCTTGATAAGCACCTCGAACAGTGAACTATACAACTATCTGGTTATGTCTGGGATGAGCGCACCTCGGACGTAAGTCGCAAAGGCCGCACCGGCCGTCCAAACTCGGCTCCCGAGGGTCAGCCCCGACCAACGTGTCTTGAGAGGATTGGTCGCTTCTCCATCGGGCAGCTCCCCCATAAAAAGAGCCTGGAAGGGCTCGTCCTTGGTGCGGGCTCAGGTGCGGCAGAGATCACTCACCGAGGTAGGCCTAGCTGCTTTTGCCGACCTCGCCTTCCCGGCATGCTCCTTGTCGTGCCCACCCCTAACGGCCTCCTCATTGGGGGCAGATCCGTGAGACTACTCCCTTGGGATATCGCCTGCTTTAGTGGCGAACACCCGAGCTGCAACAGACTCAAACATTTTGGATGTCTCGGTCTTTGGTTTCTTATGTGGGCGGTCGAGCTCAGAATTTCCTAGTCGGTCCGAGTCCCCCACGGGCAGTGTAGTGGGTTGACGAGGTCGAGGAATCGAAGAGGCACGAGGCATCCCCCTCATTTGCTTGAGGTTTACCATATTTGTTCAAGAAATCAAAGAGTTGTTAGTAATGCAAAATAATAACAAAGCAACTAGTGAAAGGGGGATTGGCCCGAGTCATACTTCGAGGAGCCGGGCTAAGGCCTACCGACCAACCACTCCTCAGTCATGTCCCTAACAGCCCAGGAAGTAGAAAGAATCTCCTTCAAGCACTTGAGCTGCTCATACTCATTGTTAGACAACCTAGGGCAACTATTGTTGATCACTCAAGCTGACCATCGGAGGCTAAACCCCCACCCCCAACTACAGCTAATAAAAAAGTAGTGGCTTTTCCACCATTTGTTATTGGAAGGCGCCCCGCTCACCCTAAAACTACTGCAAGATGATAGAAAATAGTCGCCCGGCCCCTTGGAAAGAGAGAAACATGACAAAAAAAGGGATCAAGTCGGAGTGATGCCTGCTCCTTGACATCCTCCAAGGAAGGCCACCATATATCTCCACAAGTTCAGGGCCATCTGAGATGGCGAGATCCGCCACCAAGAGAGACAAGCCTTGATCACCAGGTGTATAGGAAACTTGAGCCCGGCCTCAAGGGCATCAAGAGTTAGTCCAAACCCATCCCGGAACGGGTCATGCGCCCGTTGTCCAGACCGAGGGGCATATAGCTCATATTCGGTCGGGATACTCTAAAAATCCCTGACGCGACCGAGCAGCCCTGCAGTTACGACAGAGTCAAAGTCGTGTAGAGATTTCATGACTTCGAGGGCCCGAGCATCCTTCTCATTCACAGGAGATGCCCCACCTGACGATAGATCACTACTCGAGGTCTGCGTTGCAACCTCAGATCCCGACCTACCAGATGACGAAGAAGAGGAAGAGGAGGAAGGAGACATCTTGACCGACTTGAGATGTTTACCGACCAAGGAGGACAGTGGGAAAGGGGAGCCAGAGCGCAAGAATAAACTTAGCAAGGACCAGTAGGCAAAGGGGGAGAAGGGGAAAGGGACTTTTATAAGGCAAGATTCTGCCAACCGAGGTGACCCTTCACCTCCCCCAGAATGCGAGTGATTGCTCACCTCGCCATAATGTCTCGTAAAGGAGCACAAGTTCCAAGGCAAGGCATTCCTGCCAAGGTAGAAGTCTCCCACTAGGGAGGAAATTTCCTATCGAAACTACAAGGCGGGAAGGCTCCCACCCCGGTTAATTTTGGCCGTGGGCGGAGCAAAGTTGTCCAGACACATTAGTACTTCAGTACCCGAGCCATGGTGCTCGGTCACATTAGTCCTTCAGTGCCCGAGCCATGGTGCTCGGTCACATTAGTCTTTAGTACCCAAGCCATGGCACTCGACCACATCAGTCCTTCATTGCCCGAGCCATGGTGCTCGATCACATCAGTCTTCAATACCCGAGCAATGGAGCTCGGTCGCATTAGTCCTTCAATGCCCAAGCCATGGTGCTCGGTCACATCAGTCTTCAGTAATCGAGCCATGGCGCTCGGCCGCACCAGTCCTTCAATGCCCGAGCCATGGTGCTCGGTCACACTAGTCTTCAGTACCCGAGCCATGAAGCTCGGCCACATCAGTCCTTCAGTGCCCGAGCCATGGTGCTTGGTCACATCAGTCTTCAGTACCCGAGCCATGAAGCTCAGCCGCATCAATCCTTCAGTGCCCGAGCCATGGTGCTCGGTCACATTAGTCTTCAGTACCCGAGCCATGGTGCTCGGCCACATCAATCCTTTAGTGCCCGAGCCATGGTTCTCGGTCATATCAATCTTCAGTACTCGAGCCATGAAGCTCTGTCGCATCAGTCCTTCAGTGCCCGAGCCATGGTGCTCAATCACATCAATCTTCAGTACCCAAGCCATGAAGCTCGACTGCATCAGTCCTTCAGTGCCCGTGCCATGGTGCTCGGTCACATCAGTCTTCAGTACCCGAGCCATGGTGCTCGGCCGCATCCATCCCTCAGTGTCCAAGCCATGGTGCTCAACACCACCAATCATCAGCATCCGAACTACTACGCTCGATATCAAGCAACACCACTCGTCCAGTTAGGACTCCGACATTTATTCCCAACAAACCCTATCTGTGACCGATGCTTGTTCCCAGAAATCCCCGGCCAACCACCAGTCATACCACCAATTACTACGCAATGATCGACTCGACTTGCAAGACGCACCGCGCCATGCACCAAGCCCCTCGGAGAGCGACTCGATGCATGCCACTTTCTAGGGGGGGAGAGACAATGATAGAGCACAATTTGGTAACATGCCCTCTAACAACTGCTCACAACCACATCAGTGCCAACCAGGAGCATCAAAGTCAACATGATGGACCACGTCGACACCACACCCCTCGAGTTTGATGCCGCCCCCGCAAAGATCGGAACGGCGCCGATCGAGTATGACGTCGCCCCGCAAAGGTCGGGATGGCACCAACCGAGTACGACGCCGCCCTGCAAAGGTCGGGATGATGCCGACCGAGTACGACGTCGCCCCGAAAAAATAGAGATAGCTCCGATCGAGTACAATGTCGTCCCACAAAGATCGAGACGACGCCAACCGAGTACAACGCCGCCCCGCCGGATCGAGACGGTGCCGATCAAGTGTGACACTGCTGTTCGGCGCTGAGGCATAAAGGACGCTCGATGTCCGCACAAGAAGTGAGTTCGCCGCTTAAAGGGTCGGCGGCCATAAATGTGTCAGGTATGGTTGGTCTCCATGTGCAGGGTATAAAAACCTATCGCCGGGCTAGTGCCAGAGGGGATTTTTCCTGGTTTTCACTCAATTCTAACTAAATTTTCGAAAGGATCGAGTCGGGAAATCCTCCTCCCGCCCTCGACATATGTACAGGAGCTAGGCAATAAGGAAGGAGCCGACTAATCAAAAGGGGACCCCTACATTCCGGAAGCGAGGTTCGAGCTTGACCCAACCAAACGACGACTTCCGTTACTTAAGTATCCACGTGAGCGATTTTACGCATCTGGGATAAGATCGAACCGTGCTGACACCTCAGCCATGATGTAAAGGTTCCTAACAACCGATGTTGCTGTTCTCATGGTGGATAGACTTGGAAGAAGACCTTTACTTATTGGCGGTGTTAGTGGGATAGTAAGCTTCTTGAACTTTTGCTGATAGGACTTTCATCTGAGAACAACAGAAAGATAAAACAGTCCTGCTGTTAGGACTTACATAATATTCTTGTTCTATACGTAGAAGGGTATAACACAACACTGATGTGGAGGATCTAGCCATTGATAAAAATTGTAGAAGATAAGAATCATGAAAGTTAAAATGGTATGGTAGATGCTTATTGGTGAAGAGTTAGATGGCGTCAAGCAACTTATACTATTTGTTCATTAGGCCCTTTGGCACAATCCCTGCAAAATATGAAAATACTAAAGAAATGCAGGAGCTAATAAAATAAAAATCAGAAAATTAAACAAAGTGGAAGTGAAGTTCTACGTATGACTCGACTCCTCTACTGAGGGTTTTAATTTTCTGGGTCCAGTACAATATTCCATTTGTCTTCTAAAATTCCAGATTTTAAGCATCTTTTTGTTACAAAACATTTATATCTTCCTCTAGTTTCTAGTTACATGCTAAAATTTAACATTCTCATACATTCATGTTCAAAATTGGGAATTGCTATTGGAACCTAGAACTAGAAGACTAGAAAGTTGGTAAGAAAGATTCCAAATGCAAGTCATTGGACATATTGCTAAAGAGAAAATAATAAACAATTTTTTTCCATTACTGCTGGTGATTAGGCTTGAGCCTGGTACATTTTAAAATTCCTAAAGTGGATACAACTACCATATAGGGAAGATTGATGGTTGTAATTATGAATCTATGATGTAGTGTGATGCTCTGATACAATATCACCAGTATAGTGTGTACCTTAGATTCGTGATATGTTTATTGTTCCGGACAAACAGTATTGGTTGGTATTGTGTTTGTCATATCATGTTACTATGGAATTTATAGTACCTATGTGTTCTTAGTAGAATTTAGACTATTTTGCGGGGGGTGTTATATGGTTTAAATGTTTTCATATGTTGCCCCTAGTAACCACGTGTCTATGGTTTTGTAACTTCATTTTGTTTTCTTTTTGGTGGAATTTGCTTTTTGTAGTAGAAGTGCATATTTAAGAAGATTTATTCTGCCTGGTGTATTTTTATTTAAATTTGTGTGGGAAAGTTCAGATGAATTTGGATAGGTGTGCTGCTCTTGTATATCCATTTATAAGGTTCTGTGTGATTTCTTGCTGGTGAACTTTGTTCTTTACCTAGTAATCACTAAGTTCAGATGAATTTTTGTTGTCTGTCTATTTTCTGCGAAAGAACTATCTGATGATGTTGTAGTACGAAGTTATGAGCCATCTGTAAACATTCTTTTGTCTGATTGAGATGATGCGACCTTTATTATTCTGCAGGCAATCTCCTTGTTCCTATTATCATCTTATTATTATTACACCTTGTTGAAGGCTCTGCCTTGTGTGGCAGTGATATTATTGCTTCTGTATGTTGGTTGTTTATCAGGTATTGTTTTATCATCTTTTCATTTTCTTTTCTCATGATTCTTACACAGCATTTTTATTTCTTAACGATGGCTGTTAGGAACTCGCTCACCTAAGCAGTATATTACTCATATCAGGTGCTCTTTATTCGTCATCATTTTATCTGATAATATATTGGGATGCATCGCATAGAAGTATTGCTTTCCTGCTAATGTTGCTTGTTATCAGCCATTGTATTATCATGATTTTATCTTGCATGATTGTTACAATATTCTTAATTATTCACAATAATCAAAGGATCTCTTTGTCAAACAGTGATGTATAGCTTTTTCTACAGGGAAGCAACCTCCTAAAACTTCCCTACACTTGGAAAAGTGTTGATTTGAATTGTCACTCACCCACATCTGTCAAGGGAGATAAAGTTCACCTGCACTCATCATCGAATTTTGTTTGTCACCCACCGACAATAGTGACAAACCATTTCTCTTCGATGAGTCGTGGACTTCTTTTTCAGTTGGCTCTTTCTATATTTGTTTTATGAGTTGTAATACATTTAAACTCTACATCAGTAGTTTCTTCACATTCTTTTTCTCTTTGGGTGAAGGAAAAGTTTCAATGCCGTTGATGTTTCCATCAGAAGGAAAACCTGATCGGTCGCTAAAAATAACTAAGTCCTATCCTCATTTTTACCACAATATTTTTTCTTCCATATAATTGTAAGCCTTCCCAAGGACCACTTGAATATATAAGTTGTGTCCTCTCACCTAACACATTCTTACCACAGTATTTTTCATTCATGTAATTTTAGGCCTCATAATTTCTTCCCAGTAATCTAAAATAGTATATGTTGGACACACTCGTGTTGTTCCAGATTAGATTCCAAAATCTAATATTTTCTTGGGCCTTTAAATGACTCCAAAATAAGGTTTGGACCAAATATTTGGTTACCAATTTATGACGATCGATTCCTCTTTTTACCACAATATTTGTTTGCACCTTTATTTATATGAGGATAAAACAAGATTCCAAAATCTTTGTTTATATTCACATAAGAATATATTTGATTATATGTATTAAGTTTGATATTGTTACTTCATTTCATAGATCTCTCTCTTTAGTAGGACTTCAAATTGATGTTTGGTTTATCATCAAAACAATAGAATCAGAATTGAAAGGACCAAATCTTTTGATGCATTTGGTTCAGAGGCTCTGGAGATGCAATCAGAATCAAAAAGCCAAATCTAGCTCCACTATGTAGGATTTCAAATCTTCCAAATAGGGGACATGAAATCCTTCAAGAATATAGGAGGAGTTTGAACCCCATTCATTAAAAACTTGGACCGGAATCACTAGTTTAATTTCTTGTAAAATGTAATCAAATTTTGGAAACAAAACACCACCTAAGATGTTTTTCTTTATGCTTTAGTTTGGTGCTAACAAAGACAATTATGGGTTGTAGTGCTGACCTTGAAAAGCAACAGTTGCTCATGATATCAGAGATTTTCCCTTTGAGATTAAGTATTGCAGTGCTTGTTAACTTCGCCTCAAATGCTTTGGTGACTTTCGCTTTCTCACCGTTGGAGGTAATTATGCTGATAATTTCAATCTTGTTTTAATCTTTTTTTATTAGTTCACATGACATATAGTAGTAGTATCATGATATGGTTGATAATATGGACCATTTGATCATGTGAAGCCATGAGATATCAACACAATAATTTATATTTATATATATATGCCTAGTGTAAAATTGAATAGTGAACCTTCAATCTTCATTTTAAGTTAAATTTACTTATAGTTTATGTTATTTAATATTAGCTTATTTGGTCATGCAATTTATGGTCGGGGCATGCTTGTCATGTCCTAAAAGGTCTTTCTTGCTTAAGATTGTTTTATTGCAGCAGTCCATTTACTATAACCAAACAATAGATGTGTATGAAATGGAGGTTCTGCAACAAGTTTTTTTCTTCTTCTTCTTCTTCTTCTTCTTCTTCTTCTTCTTCTTCTTCTTCTTCTTCTTCTTCTTCTTCTTCGTTTTTTTCTTCTTCTTCTTCTTCTTCTTCTTCTTCTTCTTCTTCTTCTTCTTCTTCTTCTGTGTTGTTTAATTTGGAAAATGAGAAACCCTTATGTTTATTCTCTTGGCTGCCAGAATATGTTGTTAATAAGCCACAGTACATATATTGTCATACTTGAGATGTTAGAAATGCACATCTTACATTGTCTCAGTTCCAAGCCAAAAGCATCTTGAAGTACTTGAGGCTCACCCCCATGCTTACTGATCATGATTATTCTCCTTTCGAGTATAACTTTTGTTAGTATGACAGATTACATTTCCTATTTAGTTTGGATGTCAGATGCCACGAGCATCCGTGCTATGTGCTTTTGACGAAGCCAACAATCACGTTCCTGTGCATTTGAGATGTAAATCACCTAGTTTCTTTCTTTTTATTTTTGTTTTATGATATCAGGCGCTAGTTGGAACTGGTCGTCTCTTCGCTGGCTTTGGGGTGATTGCCATTGCCTCTCTGCTATTCATATTCTTCATCGTCCCAGAAACAAAGGGGCTCACCTTGGAGGAAATCGAAGCCAACCAAGATCTTATAGAGGTTTTAACCATGGCGCTACATCTCTGTATCTGCACGTACCAGACAGACTCAGGGAGAGATTTCCTTACATTGTCTGAAGCTTTTATGTTATCAAACTAAAAATATTATAATATCCTTTTGAGCACCCCTGACAGAGAGGACTCTTTAAATGTTAATGCAGGCATTTTTACCAAATGCTCTCGTGATGCAATAAATATTTTGCTGGAACAGGGCATTTACATCACATGGCACAGCATGAATTCTATACCTGAACGTAAGATTTATGTTATGCCACCACCACCACTTCTATATGTGTTTGTTTTAACAGGCGAATTGATTTGGTTACACTGTTTAGTTCAATTTTGATCTTCCAGCGATAAAGTTGATTGGGTGACACCCTCTTCCCCACGAACACTCCTACCTTTCACATTTGCTGCTCATATGTAGGTAGGTTAATAGTTAAATGATGAATAGGTCTAATAGGAGGCTTCAATCGTTTTAAGTAAAATGATCCTGATTTGGACAAATTATATTTAGTATGAACTTTTAATTTGATCGAGATAGGATGTATTTGGCTACAATTCACATTAATATACGTTGTCGAGTTGTTTTCGTCCAAGTTGACCAGTATAGACGATGATGAAAAGGGCTGGTTACATAGTCATCCTTATCATTGCTATCATGAACTGCACGGTCGGTCGCTCGGTCGGTTAATAACCCCCCACCCCGCATTAGGAAAAGAGGAAAATTTTGAGGCCATCAGTCATATTTGGTTTGGGGAGTTGGACACGTGATTTGATCAAAACAAAATTCTCTTTTGGGGCACCCTAAAACAGAGTGGAAGGTTTTGGACTGGCCTTTTTAATTATGCCACCTCAAATTCACCGTTCTCTCTCTCTCCCTCCCCCAACCCCTCCCAATTCCATGGAGGATATACCTTGGCAGAGCCCAACACCGGGCTTCTTCTCCCCCGAGACGGGGATATACTGCAGCAAGCACCGGCCCGCCGCCCTGCCTCAAGACCCTTTCGTGGACCTCGTCTCCCACGTCTTATCTTTCTTCCACCAAGGAGTCACCGCCCTCGTCGACTCCAGGTCCGGCGCCTCCATCGCCTACGCCGAGCTCTGCGGCATGGTGCGGCTCCCTGACCGCCGGCCTCAGCCGGGTTGGAATCACCAGTAAGGACGTCGTCCTGGTCATGCTGCCCGACAGTATTCTCTTCCCGGTCGTTTTCTTGGGCGTTCTCTCGGTCGGCGAACGCGCTGAGTAGCGCCGAAGAGATCAAGAAGCAGATGAGCCTTTACCGCTTCACCTTTATCTTCACCGTCCCCGACAACGTCGCGAAGCTGGGCGGATTGGGTGTCAAGATCGTCACGGTGCCGGAGGAGCCCAAGTTCGAAGCCCACAAGTTCGTCCTCTTCAACAATCTCATTTCGAGCGATCCCAACGACGCCCCGAGGCCTGTCATCTGTCAGACCGACACCGCCGCGATACTCTTCTCCTCCGGCACCACTGGGGCCAGCAAAGGGGTCGTTCTTACGCACAGGAACCTTATTGCTACGGTGGAGCTTTTTGTTCGGCTCGAAGCTTCACTGTATAGTAGTGAAAGCTGGAGGAATGTTTACCTCACAGCCATCCCCATGTTCCATGTGTATGGTCTTTCCCTCTTCTCCATGGGGCTCCTGTCGTTGGGATCCACCATTGTGGTGATGAGAAAGTTCGATGTGGAAGAGGCAGTTCGAGCTATCGATGCGTTTAAGGTCACTCATTTTCCTACTGTCCCACCGATAATGACCGCCCTGATAAGGGCCAAGGGTGCCACCGGCTGCCGATTACAGTCCCTCGTGCAGGTTTCATGTGGAGCGGCTCCGATTGCCCCAAAAACTATTCATGACTTCTTGAAGGCATTTCCTCATGTTGATTTCATTCAGGTGAGACTAGTTATTTAATCATCTTTGATGATCGCTCTTCCTATCGTTAGATTTTACATGGCACCCTCAAGTTGTTTGATATTTGGTTTAAGACAAGTACGAGATTTGGAGCTTTGGTTTTATGAATCATAGATCAAAGTTAATTTGTTTACTTGCTCTGCGTCTTGGGTTTCGAGCGCCCATGAGGTCACATCTCTTTGCATTTAATGTTGCATCTCGTAGATAATTCTTTGTTCTATTTTATGCAAAATTGATGCAAATGCAACTTATATTGATGCATAAGAAGGCATGTTGTGGTAGTGTTACTCTTCTTCAATATGGACACCCGTTTGTGTCCTTTTTCTTCAATATAAAAATTCCTCTCAACTTTTTCCATTCCTGAAGGTTGCATGAAGCATAATCTCCAGAATCCTATTAGTTTACATTTTACTATAGATTCATTCTACTATGGAAATCTATGTGCTTGTAGCAACTTCCTGTAAATTACTAACTCAGGGATGTGAATGGCTTCAACACAGGTGAGTTGCATACTCATATAATGGTGTGCGTATAATCTGGAGTCCATCATGCACCAAAGGAAAAAAGTTTGAAAGATGTTTATCTATATCCTAAATGACTAGAACTTAACATCTTTAATGAGTATCTATTCAAAGAGGGATGAAACCATAAACACATAAATTTATGAAGACCAAATGGCCACTTTATTGTTTACCATCCATGTGAATATCTGAATCTAATATTTTAAATTATAGTTTAATTGAATCTAACATCCAAATTTGAATTGGATATTTGTATACAGATCCATGCTTGGTGTGAGAATTATATTCGTAATTGACATTATGAAACAAGTATAAAATGTGCAAGTGGATGTATTATTATCTTTTTATAAATATCCCTGCCTTTGGGAAAATGATGGGCATAGTAGATCTCTGTTTCTTACATAGCATCCGGTGAGCCTTCTTATTTTTGATACGTAAGTGGTGATTTTAATAAATTCATAATGTATATTGGACTTCTGATTTGGTATGTTTTCCGGTATTCAGAAGTAGCACATCATGACATTATCACTTGACTCATCCTCATGCTTGGGTCGTACCAATAGCATTACGATGGCATAACGCTTATGCCAGGTTGGCATAGATTTTGTGCTAAATTTGTGCCAACTGGCATGGTTGTGACTGCATGTAGCCAGCTTCTAGGCTGCCACCATAACTTAAAACTTTAAGGCATTTACATATTTGTTGACTTTCATTTAATGGGTATTATTGTTTTATCTAATTTTATTGCAGGGGTATGGCTTGACAGAATCTGCTGCAGTAGGAACTCGTGGTTTCAATACAACAAATTGTACAAGGCATATTTCTGTGGGATTGCTAGCTCCAAACATGCAAGCTAAAATTATTGATTTAGAGACAGGGTCTTGTTTGCCTCCTGGTACAAGTGGGGAGCTGTTGCTTCATGGAGCAGCCATTATGAAAGGTAAACTTCAAAATAGTTACAGCAGCCTAAGCTTCTAAGCTTTTATTTGGGCATGTTTTGGAAAAATTTGTTTGGCTGCATCTAATCTTACTGTGGAAGCGTTTTGTTATCCTGCTCTTTAAGGGCATTTGATTTGCATCTATTTCATTGATTGTTTTGTTAATTTCTAGATCCCATACCAAGGCCTGTGTATTTCATCTTCATCCTGATCTTCTATAATATTGCATTGATTTAATTGGCAATGGAAAAGATAGATCTCGTAAATGCAGACAAGACTTTAGTTGCTTCTCTTCAGAAGATTAAATGGTTATAATTAATCTTAAATGAGTTTGACTTGGTTCAGGTTCATGAATGGAAAATCACTTGATCCAGGTTGATTTGAAATTATGAAGAATGCAACTGTTTAAGATGGCAGACTATATACAATATTATGCATATGAAGAAGCATATTTTTACTGATATTCAGGATGAGAGCCCGTGGATTACAAACTTATGCCTCTGCCACAAGGGCCAAGCAGAAATGGAAACTAAATTATGACATTCATCAAGTATGCTTAGGTCCGTGCCCTGAGAATTCTTGCCATGGCAAAGGATGGGCAACTGCCATATGAAACTAACATTTTCACATAAATATACTAACTTACCAATTTATGATCATCACAATTATGTGGAGGTATGCCTGAGTTAGTGTTGAGTTGCAATCTAGAGAATTTATTGGATATCATGCAGATTAAAGATGCTGACCATCTAGGTAATTCTGTATAGTGTATATTATTTTCTGGCATGGCCTGTAGTGATTCTGTACACCACAGATTGTATACCTGGCTATAAAACAGCCTTTTTAGTGTGACAATATGATGCTGAATAAGTGCAATTATCTTCACTATAGTTAATATCGTGAAGAAACTACATGGAAGATAGCTCAGATTGATATTTCTGATGTTTGGCTTCTCATTCGTGTGTAAGAATTAGCCCTCTTACTTTCTGAAACACATTGTTGACTTTCATTAAGGCGAACCAATGCAGATAAAAGTGGCTCGAGTATTTTTCCTTTTTCTGTCTGCCAAACTTGTGTCGTATATATATCTTTATATAGGTGACTGCATGTTGCTTAAGTGTTGTAGCGGAAACATGTATAGTTGTAGTGACAATTGCTAGAATAAGCACCCTTTATTTTCTTTGCCATCAATTCCAAATATCAACTTCCAATTGTATAATCATTGATATCAAAACTTAACAGGCTACTTAAATGACGATAATGCAACTTCATCAAGCAATCATCAAGGATGGTTTGTTAAAAACAGGGGATATTGCATACTTTGATGGAGATGGATACTTGTATATATTGGACCGTCTGAAAGAGACCATCAAATACAAAGGATTTCAGGTATATCCAATTCACATACTCATGATGCAAAAAGAGGGCTGATAACTAATGTGCTGTTCTTCAGTATATGCCTTATTTTACTATGAGAAAATAGGAACATTTGGGAGATTTCAAGAAGTATTCATTAGTAATTAAAATATCAAACCGAAATGTTAAAAGAAAAGAAGCCATATACAAGTCTGCTTTTTGAGCCTTATTACATTATCATGTTTGCTTGTTGCAACTTTCTGCAGTATCTCTGTACATAATTTCTTGTATGATATCTCTCTTGCAGATAGCACCAGCTGATTTGGAAGCCTTGTTGATTGCACATCCTGACATCGTGGATGTTGCAGTGACAGCATAATCTTTACAAGTTCAAGAACCCAGAGATTCTTAATGCGTGCATCTTTCGCTGCTTTTATCCTAATATTATCCTATGACTTCTGTAGGGCTAAGAACGAGTAAGCTGTGGAGATACCAGTGGCATTTGTAGTTACGAGGTCAGGAAGCAAGCTTTCATCCACTGATGTTATCGAGTTTGTGGCAAAGCAGGTATCCACATTAATCACATCAGTTCCTTTTTCACTTGAAAACCATAAATCTTTTAAAAAACTTTTAGAGATCAAAGGGTAAAATAAATCTTCTATCCTTAGTGCCATATATATTTAGAGATCACTGATGCCTGATTAATCCTCCAGAAAAGCACCTGACAATTGTGGGTTAGCGTAAACAGATTGGCGTATGTTGATGGTCTGTCAATGACACCCGACATGGTGCCTCCCTACAGCCATAATGAATAGAATCTTGTCTTTAGTTGGTCTATTTAGTCTCAAGCATATAAATAAAGGAAAACCTTCAATAGCACATCCAAATTAACATAATCGTTTGACCCTTAGAATGCACGTGTAAGCAGTCTTCTGCCAGTTCTTTCAAGGTTGACCTCTGGTTCATCTGATCCTGATTGAGGCTCTGGAACTTAATAATAACAGATGCTTATGAAACTATCTCCTGTATCTTAAATTGAGATGTATCATTGGGACCATGACCTAAGTTCAAGTAATATTTTGACTCTTTGAATCCAGATCTCAATATTCTTTTACATCGTCTTCTGTTGATGTTTGTTCTAGGTGACTCCCTATAAGAAGGTTAGAGAGGTGGTCTTCGTCAACTCGATTCCCCGATCACCAGCCGGAAAGACATTAAGAAGGAAACTGCGAGACACTTTAGCTGCTTCCAGGATGTAATTCGACTGCAGGACAGAAAAGTTAAACTTTATTGGTTCATATCGTTTGATATCCACAGTTTCCTTTCTCAAATTTATGCATCTTTATCTAAATTATTTTTGCAGAGAATGAATAATATAATTCTACCTGCATGATCTGCAAATCACGCAGAGAGAAAGGAAGTTTGATGGGTCAAACCCGCGTGCGATCTGCTAGCTTGATTTCCAAGCAGATGCTGAGGCTGTGGTCTCATGTTTCCAGAATAATCTTTCGACAGCTTCGTATTTGTTGTGTTGGCTCGCCAAAGAGGAATTATTTCAGAGACGTTCGATTCGTGGATCTTACACGGTCATCACGTGTCCAGCACGCGTGAGAGCTAAGTATCACCGGATCGAGTCGGTTGGGAGAAGTTGGAAGGGCTGACGTATGGCATCTTGCTATTACTAAACTAAGAGGGGCAATAATATCGAATGACAAAAGTACCGTCAAATCACTAAACACTCAATCATGTGTCTCTTAGCATATGACAATAAGATTTCTCTTAAAAGAAAAAAAAAATTGGATCATACCAGAGTTTATAGTATTGACTTCAAGCGGTATGTATTGATCCAATAAGAAATCGATATGCGAACTACTTTCTATCGAGCGGTATCATAACATGATCTCGTATCAAGTGATACAGGGTTTGCACTGGATTGTAAGAGTCGAAATCCGATGTTGAAATCCATCATTACTGATAGATTGTTCTATTTCAAATGATCAAATTGACCACTTAAATCATACCAATGAGTTTTTAAACCTTTTTCTTTTTTTTCAACTCATTTAAACTTATTTTCATTCATATCTAATAATTTAAATTATTTCTCTATAGATATATCACTATTCTTTTGTGGACGATTCAAAAGGTGTCACAAAGTTACTCAAAGTCTAAAAAAGATATATCACTATTCTTTTATAATTTAGATTATTTTTATTAAAATAATATTATATTTATTTTTATTTTTAACTTAAAAATCTTAATCTAATTATTTATTTTTAGATAATTTTAAAATTATTTTTGAATTTTTTTTAGGTGTACTGTCGATATATCTCGATAGAGACCATATTGGTTGATACACGTATTGGATCATACAAAGCAATATTTTAGAGGTGAGAATTGAATCGTTGCATGATGATTCATCAAACGAAGGGACTAATAATTGCCTCAGAAATTTTAGAGGTTATTTCGGTAAATTCAATAGGAAAAAGACATAATCTTCGATCATTGATTGATTTATTTGCAGAGAGGCATGCCATCCTCGATCTCCCCCTCCTCCGGCTTGCTTCCCTCCGTACCGTGGTTCTCGTGACGGGAATCGTCCGGCTAGGACAGGTGGGCTCGTGAACGTCTCCGATGGCGCGGTTGCCTCGTAGGCGGCAAGGCGGTGTGCCCAAGGAAGGCGGCGCCGGCGACGGTCGCGTGCCGCCCACCAAGTCGGCCGAGGAATCCTCGGTGTCGACTGTGTCCCCACGCGATCCGCCGGAGCCCGAGAAGGAACCCCCGTTGGATAGGCCGGTCCGCGTCTACGCCGACGGGATCTACGATCTTTTCCACTTTGGGCATGCTCGAGCTCTTGAACAAGCCAAGAAATTGTGCGTCCTCTTTCCCGTTTCATTTGGTTTTATTACACATATATTCCTTACATGTATACATTTTCTGGAATCTTGATGATTGTTGGTCAAGAATTTCGAAGTTCTGGTTAAAATAATTAGATTGTGGTGCAAAACCTTAATGGCATTGGAATCGAAACTAGATCATATATGCGTCGTAGAACTTGGTGTTCAGGGATATATGCGTATGCATTACATTGTGGTGCAAAACAGAAAGCTCTGATACCATGACTTGGAACAGAATGGAATCAATAGATTCTGTGACCTTAAGTGCTTCTTTGTAGGATTCAGTGCCCCTAGTGAACAGAAAGCTCAACCAAAGACTCTCAAAAATAGAAACACTACTAACAAAAATTGAGAGGCAGATCTGCGGATGAGCCACCTGTTCACTAGGGGTACTGAATCCTACAAAGAAGCACTTAAGGCCACAGAATCTATTGATTCCCCATCCCTTGGATTCTTAAAATCCAGCGATTATCCAGGAACCCAAAGTCATCAGGCGGCCATAATCAAACAACACAATACCCAAATACAACTTCTGGTACAAATTGCTGAAGACATAAGAGGAATACGAACAGAATTACAAACAATACGAGAAATTCAGCAACAAAGGATAGGACCAACTCAAGGGATCCCGGAAGATTTGATCACCAAATTATCAAATCTCAGCCTAGGACCCTCAGAAAGACCTAGAGAGACTCAGGGAAGGATCTTGGTGTTTAAGGATCCTATTCAAATCCTAAAGCAGGTGCGACAATGACAACCCGAACCTCCACACAAGAGGCAACAACATCCACCCCTCTTGTTGAAGACCAGATTCGTGACTACAGAAGGAGTCACAGGAGGCTTTTTAACGCACAAGAAGAATCGGGCAAAGGCTGTTGGGAGGACCTATTATTCCCCAGCAAGTGCTCGAACAACAGATCAACCCCTAAGAACAACTAAGGCTCTCTATGAGAGAAAGGGCGACAATAGCCCCCGCGGAGGTGCTATACCGCTCCAGGCGAGACGATGCTCACCATCGTGTATATACGCACCGATCAGAAGAAGCCATGTTAGTCACTAATAACCAGGAAGATAGGGCTTTTATTATGGAAGAAAGCTACGACCAGCTACAAAGAAGTCGTATGCATTACATTCACTTGGGGATACTACAAGTCAGGGTGCAAACCCTCCATAGACAAGAAGAAGGGACACTGGCACTACTAGTGTTCAGGGACAACAGATGGACGGACGACAGGTCCATCATAGCAACCATGGAAGTAGACCTAACTCGGGGCAGCCAATTGGTCTACGTAATCCCTGACATAATGATGACAATCAGGGACTTTTTCCGCAATATTCAACTATCAATCCTCGTCAGGGGATATGACACATGGCGGAACGGTGAAGCAAATCTACTCATCACCCGAGGAATGGTGGGGCGACTTTCAAATACCCCGAATGTCGCCTTTGCACATGAGATATCAGGGGTGGTGGACTACCTAACAAGCCACGGCGTCCGGGCACTCCCCGGAAGAAGGTATTCCACAACTGAGCTACGTGGCAGGGACTGGGTTATCCGACCAACCCAGATCATGGCACCTACGCAGCCCGCAGAAATAAGGAGTCGCAACCTGATTGATGGAAGGATATCCATAAGTTTCGACACCTACAGGGCCGCATCAACATCCAGCCGAATCAACTATGACAACGCGGACGACGAAGCCCTCAGCGACGAGGAAGAGATTCGGAATCACACTATAGCTGTCAACATCCAACTCTCAGACGACAGCGAGGATGAAGCTGATGAGTTACGACAGTATTTAAATTCCTATCAAGAAAATAACGTTTCAGGAGAGGAAGGGGAACTACCATACCCACAAAAATTCCAGAGAGAAGTAATCGCAGTAGGAATGGAAGAAGATCTGGAAATGGAATACCCCCACCTGGCCAGATTATCCCAGCAAGTTTTCGCATCATCAGCAGTATCAAATTACAGACCGCCAACTGACTCAACAATGGGGCCAGCAAACTACCCCCCAGCGGTAAACATAGAATCAACAAGTCAAAGGCCCACGTACGAAGGCTATTCCAGACAACCAAGGTTCAAAACAAAGGACCTCACTGAAGCCTGGAATCTCCCATCAGCATTCCAACAGCAAGGAGCAATGTTCATAATCCCATCCCAGTTGGAAATGTTTGAAGAGGTGTTCATGAGGTGGGAGTCAATAACAAAAAATTTGGTCTCCCTACAAGGATTCACGGATCCTCAGGCCAAAATGGAGTTTATTGAAAACCTGCTTGGAGAAGCAGAAAAGCTAGCATGGATCCAATGGCGAATGGCATACCCGGAGGAATACCAACTATTAATGGCCAACGCAGACGGATCAGGAGGAACGCAAAACATCCTCTCACAACTAAGGACAATATTCATCCTGGAAGATCCCTTCCAAGGATCCACCACCGCACAAGAAGAAGCCTACCGGGACCTCGAAAGGTTATCATGCACAAACCTTAAGCATATTATTCAGTTCCTGAATGATTATATGAGGCTTGCTTCAAAGACAGGAAGGCTGTTTACGAGCCCAGAGCTCTCAGAGAAGCTATGGTCCAAAATGCCTGGTGAACTAGGCAGAAGGATCAAGGAAGCATTCGAGACAAAATACAGGGGAAATACAATAGGGGTAATCCCGAGAATACTATTCTCCTACAAATACCTGGAAGCAGAATGCAAGGACGCGGCTTTCAGAAGAGCCTTGAAAGACCTATCCTTTTGTAGTGAAATTCCTATCCCAGGATACTACAATAAACCAGAGAGGAAGTATGGTGTAAGAAGGTCAACGACCTACAAGGGAAAACCACACCTCCCATGCCAGAATCGAGAAAAGAAAACACTTGATCAGAAACAAGAAGTGCAAGTGTTATCTGTGCGGAGAGGAAGGGCACTTTGCAAGAGAATGCCCTAATGACCGGAAGAACATTAAAAGAGTAGCCATGTTCGAACAACTGGACCTCCCTGACGACTATGAGATCCTATCAGTACAGGAAGGAGAAAATCAAAGTGATGCGATCTACTCCATCTCAGAAGGAGAGGACGTAGAGAGTCTACAACATGGTATTCATTCCTTTACTCATAAAATTTTCGCTCTCATTGAGGATAGTAGAACCTGGTGGATTGGGCCTGACACAGGATACAGAGCCCGAGTACAAGTCTCCCAGACATAGGCCGAATGCAAACATGTATGGGAGATCAATACGGAGCTACCAGCAAACATGGAA
>LVTN01002020.1:0-19111 GCA_001649415.1 Musa itinerans | reverse complement strand
CCCCCCCCCATCCTTCCATGCATCCATCTGTTTCTAGGATGATGAAGCAGTCTTCTGGTGGTACTTCTAAGTCTGGGAGATTTTTAACCAGATTTTTGATCCTTTTGATCAGCTCCTAATCTTGGTTATTGAATCTCTTTTCCCCGGTTGGGCTTGTTTTGGCATACAGTGGCCCCAAGAGTTTTCCGAGGTTGGGGATGTAGTTACGGGCATAGTTTAGGATGCCCAGCCAAGATCTTAGTCCTTTCTTCGTAGTCAGGTTCTCTTCTTGGTATTCCGTGATTCTTTTGATAATATGAGGCTGTAGCTTGATTCTTGAATTTTCCAAAATTGCCCCAAGGAATTCTATTTCTTTGATTGCTACCTTCATCTTTGACGGGCTTAGTACTAGACCATTCTTCTGGCAGATTTCCAGCATATGGGCCAGGTGCCTGGCATGGTCCTTTTCATTCTCTGAAAATACCAAGATATCATCAATGTATATTGCAATGTATTCTTCTGTACCTTTAAAACATTCATCCATTTTTCTCTGGAATACCGCAGGCGCATTCTTTAACCCAAATGGCATTGCCAGCCATTCGTACAGTCCATCCGGGACCCAAAAGGTAGTCCATTCGATTGAATCAGGGTGCATAGCTACCTGATGAAATCCAGATTTAAGGTCAAACTTTGAGTAAATCTTGCTATTGCTGACCTTTTGCAAGATGGTGTTTATTCCTGGTAGGCTATACTGGTCTTTCTCCGTGATGTCGTTCAGTCTTTTGTAGTTGAACACCATTCTCTCCTTGCCTTTCTTTTCTACTCCGGTGTCTGGGTCCACCGTTGTACCGGAGTTGACTATTATGGCGGTTGTGCGGTGCCTGCTTTTGCTTGGCCTGATTACTCTGATTTTTAGGAGAGCGTCTATGTGCTTAGAGAATGCCTCCTTTGCTCGTGGTGTTAGATGCTTCAGGGGTTTGTCTTCTACCACGAAATCTGGGTTTTTGATTTCCAGCTTGCATATGACTTTGTTCTTCCCCTAGTGTTTTAGAGGGTCTTCCCCTATGTATCCTTGAGCCCTTAGCTGATTAAGTAGTCCTCCGAACTTTTCCTTGATAAGGCTGCTACTTTGCTGGGCTGAGTAGAGGACGGATTCTTGGATCTGGATATACTCATCCTCTTCGAGATCCAATTCTTCTATTGCTGCTGATACTGGGACATAGGGTAACGTATTTATTGTGGTAAGGTTTTTGTAGAAGGTGACTGTATTACCTTCTATCCTTACTCCTCCTTGCATGGCCCGTATGAAGTTACACCCTATTATCATCTGAATGTCGTCTCCCAGCTTCATTGTGAAGGCATAAGTGTAGGGGATCCTGAATGTGTTGTCCCCTATGATCATCCTGCCTCCTTTCAGCTTTTTATTGGCCGTCGTCTTAGATGTTATCCCGCTGAAATGTACTATATAAGGATTTTCCTCCATTGCTGCTTTTGGTATAGAGTTTTCGTCTATGCAGCAGGTTGTAGCTCCTGTATCTAGTATTGCATTTATCTTGAAAGGGGGAATACTTGGGATTTCAATTTGTACCTCTAGGTTGAAAAGCATGTTTTTGGCTTTTCTTGATCCTCCCGCCTCTTTTGCTTCTATGGATAAGGCCTTTTGTGTTTCTTCAGCTAGTAGGACAAATATTATCACGAGCATGATGGAATCATAGAGCCATGTTCTTCTTTAGTTTGATTTCTGTCATAAATTAAGATTCAGTTTAAATAAAGAGCGTCTTTATGATTAATTCTTGTGAATGCATCACACGCTTGGGCACGTGATCCTTCCTTCGGTGCCGCTGAATGATTTGATTTAGTGCTTTGACATGGGGATCCTGTTTCCTAACCCCGAGTCAAAAGTCAGTAAAGTCCACTTGTGTGATTTGGAACAAGATATCATGCGAAGAGATTTGCAATCCTAATTTGTTAATTGCTTGTGTTTAAAGTAATGGTGGCAGAGGTTTTGCTTGTAGCTTGGACATTTCTTGCAGTTAAGAGCAAAGCTTTTTCTTTTTGCTGCAGAATGTGATATTGTGAGTGAACTTAGTTTTTCTCTGGAACCTATGATGATTATAGGGCCGTAAAAGGGTTGGACTAGGATCAGCCAGTACATGATGTGAATCAGATCTGATTCACCCAAATAATCCAGTGAATTTGCTAAAAACTTGTGCAATCGACACTTTGAACTCCTACCCAAAAAATCAATCTGAAAACCTGATTGTAAACTAACATTGATAAATTGCTTATACTTGATCAAGTTCTGAATTGAGATATTAACAGGTGTTGTTCATTTGTTGAATCTGATTAGATCAGCAATGGCTTGGGTTGCACATCTTTTCTGAATATTAATTGATCTCCAATCAGAATGTTGGTTCAAAATGTTTATCCATATTTGGCTTGGATCTGATTGGCTTTAGAATGGATTGAATTATGTCTTATCTTTATACAACCCTATGTGAAAATATATATCCTGGAGGAGTTGGTTTAAATTTTCTTTCCTTTATTTTAAACGTTGATTAGAATATGTATTTTTGGTAATTGCATTAGCTGAAAAGCCAAGTATAAGGCCTTTGATTATTGTGATGTTCTGTCTGTAGTTCAGTAATATCTTTAATAAATCTCTTCAACAATCAGAACTTCGATTATTCATTATTTTGGTAAATTTGAGGATGAGCTCCACTTCCATAATTTTTTAACAAATAATAAATGCTTTTACGTTGTGCACTTTCCTGGTATAAGTGTAGGGGCAACAAAATAGTACTCAGATGGTTTCCACAGATGGAAAAATGATCGTCTTCTTATTTTTGTTGATCTCTGGACTTATGGAGTTCTTATGTAACATCTAGCCAGTATAAGGTATCATATTGTTAGTTATAATTTTCGGCTGCAAGTATTGATAAGCTTTTATGCTAAAGAAATAATGCTCCCTCTTTTTGTACAGATTACTGGTATATCGAGTTCATTTTGGTCAAGAAAGTGAATGGAAAGTCAAACAGAGAGATAAAGCCATAGAATTTGTCTTTGCTCTCCATCTGAGATTCTGTTATTCTTTCAAAATCTTATTGCTTATGAATTGTAATTATGCTGAGACATGGTTTCTTATGAACTATCTTGCTTAAATTGACATGTTCTTTTTTTTCAGATTCCCAAACACATATTTACTTGTGGGTGTCTGCAATGATGAAATTACGCATAGATTTAAGGGGAAAACAGTCATGAATGAATCTGAGCGTTATGAATCTCTCCGTCACTGTAGGTTTGTACTATGAAATCCTTTTTACTTGTATTGGGAAACTTTTGGTTTACTGGTAAATTACTTCTGCTGCTTTTTTATATCTTTCGGTGATGTAAATCTAGTCAAACAACTAATGGTTTTTTTGATATTTGTAGACAACCTTGTAAATTCTATTTCATAAGAAAGCAAAAAAATAGGTACTTTTCGTTATTCAGCGTAATCTTTGATGTTGTTTCTTATCTCCCTCATTAAACACAATTATGAGTCAGAAGTCAAATAAGAAATGCTTCTTAGGTAAAATTAGCTACATCTTTCTGACATTACTAGGACAGAAAATTATTCTCTTAATAAAGAAATAACAAACTGAAGCTTTGGAACCATTGCTCTCTGACTAACCTACATGGCAGAGACAACAGACCATAAAGAAACAGATTAACAGATAGTTGATTTAAATTTGGAATTTTTCATTATTGTTGAATTTCAAAATGGCTCTTTAGTCTAATGCTATTATGCTATGATGCTCGTAAGAAATTGGATGCTTATTCAATCAAATATTATATTGTGTAACAAGTTATTTTATTTGGAGTTGCCTTTTTCCTACTCAGTTTAATACATATTACAGAAAATAGTTACCACAGTACTTGTCGACCTAAACAAAATGTTATTTCCAGATTTTGCTGTTACTTTTGTTGATTATTGGTTGTGTATACCTCATGAGCCTGTGTTTTTTTTGCATATCAGGAACAAATTACGTCACTTTCTTATTATTAATTTGATACTATAATAATACAATAGCAACAACAACATACCGTAATATCCCAATTGTTTTGTGTTGTGGCTGCATGAATCTTTTGCTGCTATTGAGCTCTGTACAAAGCATCCTCCTTAAATCAAAATTGATGATCTGATGATCAGCTATTAAATCCTTTCCAGTTACAATATCTTAGTTAAAGGTAGTGTTCGTGATCTTAGAGCAGCGTCAAGATCAGCGTCATCACCAAGCTTTTGCCTTTATTTGAAAAAATTTCTGATCATGCTGGTGAATTAACAATTACTTTTAATTAGTGATTAATTACATGATTTGCTTTCTTTCCTTTATCATGTTCTTGTTTTGTGTCTACTCTTGTTTGCTGCATTTGTCATGGTATGTCATTTGACTTGTATTATAAGTCAGACTGCTGATTTTGTGAACTCTTTAGTGTAATAACTAGTCGTACGTGAGTTCTGTCAGTATGTCAAGTTACATGTTGGCATATGCTTTAGCTTCGATGCGAATGAGCTCTCATGTAAATTACTAAAATCAGACAAAAAGAACTTTGCTAAAGTGCTGTGTAATTTATGTTTTCATCACATTTACAGCTGAAATATTGTACTTATTTAATTGTAGGTGGGTAGATGAAGTTATTCCTAATGCTCCATGGGTTATCACAAAGGAGTTCCTCAACAAACACAAGATTGACTACGTTGCTCACGACGCCCTTCCGTAAGATATATAATTCCTGTCTGAAGCTGCGAGTTATCAAAAAAATATTTCAAATTTATAATTTCTTTATTAATAGATCCACATACTTGTCGGTTTTTTGATAGTATAGGCTGTAGCCAGCTCATAATACATTATATGGGTACTTTATATAATTGTCCATGAATTCACATCTCTTGGTTATTTTTAGATTAGTCAATGCGGTCCTATACTCCTATGTAACAATTCTTGAATTTTGTAAATACATTGGAAGAATATAAGCTTTACTCATCTGATTTATCAAAATATTTTGATCAAGCAAAGGTTGGATTTGTCGAATTGCTGAAATGGTGCATTTTTTACTCTCACCTATAGTACCTAGGCAAAACTGGACTTACTATTCTTTTAATTGTTTATTGTTTGTGCTGTTTCTCAACTTAATCATCCAAAAAGTTCAATTTCTATGGAGTTTCAAGTCCTTGGTATTGGCCATTGTTAGCGTAAGTCCCACCTGTCCAATTGGTAAAAACTAGTTTAGATGTAGACTTTGTTGTTATATCATGTGCCCCATAGTTCCGTTACTTATCAAAATAGTCTTTTGCAGATATGCAGATGCAAGTGGATCCGGCAATGATGTATATGAATATGTTAGTTCTCTTGTTGGAATTTATGATCTTATGCCATTTTGATTTCAGTTATCTGTAGACCCACACATTCATTAAACAATCAGAATTACATTTTCTTGTAGGTCAAGTCCATTGGGAAATTTAAAGAAACAAAACGGACAGATGGGATATCAACCTCAGACATCATAATGAGTATTTTGAAAGATTACAACAAGTATGTTATGCGTAACTTAGCTAGAGGGTATACAAGGAAGGACCTCGGTGTGAGCTACGTGAAGGCATGATATTGCTCTTGAATTGTTGCCTTTAATTGAATGAGTATATCTCTTGTCATTTTTGCCAATCTCTGCCATCTTTATTCCTTCTTGTCATTCTACCTTATTGCTACCAGGAGAAGCAACTGAGAATGAACATGGGCATAACTAAATTGCGTGAGAAAGTGAAAGCACAGCAGGAAAAGGTATGCTGAAGTTTTAGTTATCTGGTATGATCCAAATCATAGCTCTCTGTGGTCCTTAGTTCTAGATCTCAGGTTGCCAAGTTCTTGCTCTGTCCATTCAATGATCTGCTGTGATGTGATATCAGAGGAATATGTTGTTTTCTTATTCTTCTTTTTGAATGCACATAAATCATAAAGGACAAGGAAAATAAGTTAATCCAACCAACATTTGTCGTCAAGAGCTTGCTGTTGCATGTTATGATCAATTTCATAGAAGCACACGTTGAATCCTAGTAAATAAATCATAATTGTTATTCAAGAATTCCATCTGGATTTAAGAATATATGGTGGTTGAAGACAAAAACCTGATTTATGCATGCCATCAACATCTGAAATCTCTGCCTTCTCTTTCTTATCAGGACATTTTTTTCCTTCGACAAATCTGTTTTATAATGAGAGTTATAATCACCAGCCTTATGTAGTAATTTGTAATATTCTATTCTTCGTATGTCCCTGTCTATTTTTCAAAGACCAAAATTGAAATATCTATCTAATCTTTTTGAAGATAGACACTTCACAATCACGCAAGAAAAAAACTATATTCTTTTATGTGATTATTTAGTGTCGATTTTCACTTTGTAATGGTATTAATTGATATATTGCTCCCTGCAGTTACATACAGTAGCAAAAACTGCTGGGTTGCATCACGATGAGTGGGTTGAAAATGCAGACCGCTGGGTCGCAGGATTTCTTGGGAAGTTTGAGGAAGGATGTCATATCATGGTGAGTTGTCAGATCTGAAATTTCTAATAATTTCTGGATGTGATTATAAAACATATTCTTCATGGGAATTGGCATTCGCATGTCGAAAAATACCTTATGGATTTAGCAAAATAGTTATATGTGTTCCCTCCATCCGACCAGTAGATTAATGTCTAGTTGGGTAACAATAACAGGAGACGGCCATCAAAGACCGAATTCAGGAGAGACTCAAAAGGCAGTCGAGCAAAGAGATGAATGCCAACCTTCTGCAAGAACCAGTAGCTTCATGACATATCCCATAAGTAACTGTACTACTATCATGCTCCTTAGTATTGTGCTTTTCCTCCTATTCATAGACTACGACTGCTAAAGCGGTTAGAGTCGATTACCAGTACATCAAAGGTATGCCAGGAGACAGCTGAATGGCTTTTCCACTTTATGGTTTTTTGCTGTTGGATTTAGTGAAGTTGGATGATCACCACGGCATGGGAATGAATCATGTTTCAGGTTGTCATTACCAAACTGGCTTGCAGATTGTACGTATGTGTGCTGGACTTTGTTCCTTCTATTTGTTTCAAGTACTCTTAGGATCCACTGATGGAATATTTTACATTGTCCTATTATTATGGAAGTCATTTCCAGCATGCCAGATGGATTCACTGATGGAATATTTTGTGTATCATCTGTAGCGCTTAAAAATCTCATGTCGCAAAATCAAGCGGAACACAAATTTTCCTGTTTGACTTGATGATGATTATCTTGACAATTAATCTCGATTGCTCGTGCTTTGTGATGTTAAAAAATGCTTGATAATTGCCTTTAGGTACGTTCCGATTGATTGATTGCACGTCTTCCATCTCGCCGTGTACGTGCCGGGCATTTCGTCGAACAGCAGGAACGCCGACGCACAGCAGGGGGTCGGCGGCCGATTTCATCGAGCCGGACTCAACGTACTTTGTGACGGCGAGAGCTTTCCGAAGCCAACGAATCGGATGTGAACTCGAGGGCTTCGATGACGCCTGAGAGCCTCCGGTAACGGGCATCGTATCCCACTGCTATAGTGTATGTTAATCGTTAGTACGAGAGTATGCTCACCGTCCGTGAGAATAAGATGTCGCAGTTACGACGATTTCGTAGCGATTTAATTTTCTTGGGGGCAGTTCATGCACCCAGTGGGAGGCGGTAAGAGTACGTGACGGTCTGCAGATCTCCAGCGTCCTTCGAATCCAGAATAAGCCCGGCTGCAATCGGGCCCATTAAGAAGAATGAGGTATGGAAACCGCCTCGTGATCTTACCGCCAGCCACAAGGTACCTGAAACGCCTCAAAAAAAATTAAATCTTTGCAAAATCGTTCAATCTCATGTTACCTTATTCTGCCTTGCGGTGATCAGACTCTTGTGTTGGCTATCCTGCGACTGTAACAGCGTCGAGTAACCTGGTGCACGCGGAACCCGTCTCGCTCTGATTCCTCTGCAGAGCTCTCGTCGACTTCTACCTCTAATTTCGCCAACATTGGCCGCTTCGCCGTAGATTGGAACCTTCAACCTACCAGACAACCTTATATACCATCAGGTCTTCTTCATGGCAGGTATGCAGAACACACGCTTATATCATAAGGTGTGCTTTTTATTTGATTCCATAACGATGCGTTTCGACAACTCGTCATACATGCTAGAAGAATGCGTCAATCTCGGAACCACCGGCGACAAAGCTCCTGATGCATCCTCCTCCCCGTAGGCGGAGAAAGCAGTCATGTAAGTGATGGAGTGGACCTCGAAACCATATTCTCCTAAATCAGCCACAGAGCTTCCGGCGCCTGTCCAGCCTCGAAGTGGCAGCGCATGACCGTGTTCCTGCTCGCCGGTCATGTCGTCGAACACCTGGAACGCCGACGAAAAGAGCTTCTTTGCCAGGGCGGTGTGAACGAACTTACCGCAGCGAACGAATAGGAAGTGAATGCGTTCTGCTCACCGTCCCGTGAGAATAAGACAGCCCAAATTGGTCGATTTCGCAACGACTTTTTCGAGTTAGTTCAGGCACCCAGTGGGAGGCGGTAAGCGTACAGCGAGGTTTCTAGATATTCGACGTGACGTCATTCAATCGGGGCCCGATCAAACCGGTCCGACCCAATTGCATAAGAAAAAGCCCGACCGCCATCCGAGAACGGGCCGCAGGGTCTAACAGGCCGGGCCCATAACGAAGCAGAAGGTCTGCACACCTTTGAAATCTTACCGCAAGCGACCCGGTGCCTAAACTGCCTCCAAAAAAATTATATCTTGGCAAAATCATTGAATTTACCTTATCTTATTCTGACATACGGTGATCAGACTCCAGTGACACAATTAAGCTTCATGCAACAGTGATAGCGCGGAGACAGCCGGTTCACGCTGAACCTTCCTCGCTCGGCCTACACGACGAGAAACCCTCCTCTGCAGAGCTCTCGGCCGCTTCTGCCTCTCGTTCCACCTCCTCCACCCTGGCCAAGTACTTCGCCGCCATTGGCTGTTTCCACCCATGGGAGCCATACGCCATGATCGCACAAGTCCGGGAGACGATATCCTTCACAGATAACTCGTCAAAAGATGCTCCCGCTTCTCCAATGGCTCCACAGTTGGCACACATATGAACAAGAGAACACCATCGTGTCATTGCTCTGCTATCCTCGGAGAATGTCCGTCACTATGTCAACCTCCAAGCATCCAAATGTGGCAAACGTGCCGACGATTGCAGACTTCGTGAATCCTCCTTCCCGTACGCGAGCAGAGCACATCTTTTCATCTCCGAAAACAGCTACAGAAGCTTCCGACGCCAGTCCAGTGTTACGGTGGCACGGCCATGACCATGTTCCCGCACGTCCTGTACGTACCGGTCATTGCGTCGACAAGCTGCGACGCCGGCGCATGAAAGCAAAGCGACGGCGTTTCGCGTCGCACGCGCTTACCAAAGAGCTTCGAATGACGAAGGCAGGAGAGAAACCAGGCTTCATCAGGCCGCCGTGAACGGACTCGCAATGGCGGCGATAGCTTTCCTAAGCCAACCGAATAAGATGTGGTTTCGAGAGCTTCGATGATGCCCGACATTCTCGGCAACAGCTACTATAACTCTCGAGTCTGCTCACCATTCGTGAGACTAAGACGACGCAATTTGGACGACTTCGCAAGGATTTAGTTTTTTTGGAGGCAGTTCATGCACCCAGTCGGAGGCGGTAAGAATACCGACAGTATCCAGATCATCAACGTCCTTCGTATCCAACCCTGGTCCAACTAGTTCGGCCCATTCGTATCACCCCAACCTGGGCCGTGAGTTCAAACAAGCTGGGCCGTTAGGGTCTGGAAACCTCTACGGAAGCTTACCGCAAGCCACTGGGCGCTTGAACTGCTTCCAAAAAAATTAAATCTGGGCAAAATCATCAAATTTACGTTATCTTATTCTGACCTGCGGTGATCAGACTCTAGTAACTTGCTAACGCACTGAAGCTTCGTGCAACAGTAACAGCGTGTAGAAAGCTCGTGCGCGTCGAATCCATCTCGCTCGGCCGACACAATGACATCCTCCTCTGCACTGCAGAGCTCTCATCGGCTTCTACCTCCTCCTCCTTCTCCTCCACCCACGCCGAGTACGTAGATATGAACCTTCAACCCACTAGAGACGTAAGGTGCTCGACCAAATGCGCCTACGAAGTCGATTTGTTCGTTGTTTTTGCCTACTTAGAAGTGTGCATGGAATTCCCTCCTTCAAAAGGTGATGTCTTGTTTCCAATGTTTTGCCCACTTAATGAACGCTCTTACTCCAAATCTGGACCAAGATTGATCTGGCAAACGTGATCATCTCCTGATGCATCCTCCATCACATAGAGCGGAGAAAGCAGTCGCGTACGTGATGGAACGGGGCTCAAAACCACACCATTTCATCTCCTTACTACGCCGGTGCAGTCTCATAGTGGCAGGGCGTGACCGTGTTCCTGCACGCCGCCTCCGTGCTGGTCATTTCGTCAAACAGCTGGAACGCGAACGCAGAGCGAAGCGACGGCACCGACCAAAGAGCTTTAAATGACAACGTCCAGGAGATGAACCCGGCTTCATCAGGAAGGGGTGATAGAACTGGTAGTGGCGAGAGCTTTCGGAAGCCAACGATCGGACGAGGTCTTCGACGATGCCTGCGATGCCCTGGCAACGACGGTGCCGCACTGTCATTGATACATGAGTGAGGTAATACTAGAGTCTCGGTACCTTTAGTGCAAATAAGATGTTGCAGTTCGGACGATTTCGCAACGATTTAATTCTTTTGGAGGCAGTTCATGCACCCAGCGGGAGGCGGCGGTAAGAGGATCTTCGACGTCCCCCGAATCGCACCCAACCGCGGCCGCGGGTTCGACAGGCCGGCATCATTAAGAAGAATAAGGTATGGAGACCTATTTGAAAGCTTACCGCCAGCCACAGAGTGCCTGAACTGCCTCCAAAAAAAAAAAATCTTGTCAAAATTGTCCAATTGATGTTGTCTTATTCTGACTGGCGGTGATCAGGCTCTTCTGCTGTCTGAAATAATTTTGCTTCCTGCAACAGTAATAATAGCGCGGATCACACGCCGCACGCGAAGTGCTCGATGAAATGCACCTACGAACTTGCCTTTTCTCTCGTTGCAAGACGATGTCTCGTTTTCATTGTTTCACCCAGTTACTAATGCTGTGACATTGAACAAAGCTTAGCTGTGTCATGGAGTGGGGTTTAGATCACGAAAGAAGCTCTGAAGCCTTGGCAGAGCTTACATCTTTGGATGGTTAGAATGATTGGAAGGAGATAGCGAGCGCAGCATGCTACCCATGCGGGCATTTCGTCGAACAGCATGATCGCCGACGCAAAGCGACGGCATGGTGCCGACCACGGACGTAAGGAGAGACTGGCGTCAATGATACTGCCGTTATGAGAGCTTCTTCGATGATGCCCGATAGCTTCCTATGACGGGCGTCGTGTCACTGTTAATTATGTCGACATAATGTGACAGGTTTTCTGTGAAGCGGCCATGGCGAATGCATTGGCACTATAGTCTGCTCGCTGCAAACAGAATACGATAAAAATAGTCGGATGATTCAGCGACGTTTTAATTTTTTTTTTTTTTTTGGAGGCGGTAAAGATCTTCCATGTCTTTCTTTCTATATGGATGGGGTCGGGCCTTGGCATTCCTTGCGGGAAACGAGGCCGATACCATTTGCGCAGCGGAGCCCAAATAGAAGAGGAAATCTGGAAACCGAGTATTAGCCTTACCGGCAGAAATTGGGTGCATAAACCGCCCAAAAATATAATAAATCCTGATAAAATCATCCAAGTTACGTCATACAACCCTTTAAAAGTACGAAATTATGGTTTTTATTAATTTACCCAATTTAAGCTGAATTTTCCTTAACTTTAGGATTAAAAACCACTTAAATATTATTGTAAAATATTTTTTTTGAGATTTTAAGGATATTAAAATATACTACATACAAGTGGAATATTAGATGTATGCCATAATCAAAGTCAAAATGGTATTCCTATTCTGCCCTATAAAAGAACGAGGGAAGTCTTTGTTATTTGTAAGGATTCCAGAAAGAAAACTATTCGTGAAGTCATTTACTAATCCTTTTTACCTTTTTGATTTCTCCTAAACATAATCATGAACAATGAATTATGAATTTTTTTTATCTATTATTCTTTCTCATTTGTTAGCCGTCTCATAACATTTTCTTTATGTGAGGATAAGTAAGATGAATACTGTTTAAAAAATAATACAAAAACATGGATACATGAAAATTCTCTAAAATCAATAAATTGCTGCAATGTTCAAGAACAACAATATTTGAAAAAGAAGACATGGGTCATCCCATATCAGAAAGGTGACCAAGTACATCTTGTTCATAACGAGACATTGAACCTTTGTGTTGCTTGATAGGAAAGAGAAGAAATGCCAAAATTTTGGCAAGACAATACCCGTGGCAATCAAAATCCTTGTTTCATCTCATAACAAGGAATCTCATTGACGCTTTCATATTTTTCGATATAGAATATACAAGTGAAGCAAAACGAACAAGCACTCACAACCCAATCGAAAACATTGAAACAACCAAGAATCTAGGGAGGATCAGTACACAAACTTATCAAAACAAATAAGAAGTCAATGAAGAATCTGGTCCTATGGGATCACAAAGTCAAACTTTGAGTTATTGTGCTAAATATAACAAATTCATAGATAGGAGTCAATATTTGGGGAAAAAATGTCTAACTTCAGGCTTTTTAGGTAGTATTTTAGGAACAACACCAATGGCTACTTTTGACATGGACTGTTTAAGGACATATTCTTTTCTTTTATTGGAGTGCCTTGATTGGTATTTGCTAGAATTGGATGGTGAGTTCCTCCGGTCTCCTCCCCTTCAAACCTTTAAATTAGTTTTCCTGCACAAGTTCATGTATAGCTTCCTCCCCCTCTTCCTCTTTTCTTCTTCTTATACTCATTATAATCTTTCTCCATGATCAGGAGATGTGTCAAACTTTATCAGATTATCTTCCCAACATCATCCCTTGAAATGATCAGAAGTTGTGTCAAGACCTCACTCAGGCTCTTGACCCAAAGGAATCACCACAGCAATGCATCTTCGTTTGCATGGGCAAAACCTTGTTCCGGGTGGATCAAGTTGAACTTTGACAGAACTTCCAAGTGCAAATTCAGCAATGCCAGCATAGGTGTTTTGTGCCGGGACCACGAAGGGCTGTTCATGCCGGGATACGCTGAATGCATTGGGGGGGGGCGACAAGCTCCGTTGCAGAGTTAGCTGCTTGCAAACAAGGCCTTCAGCTGGCCTTGCAGAACAAGTGGCACAGTATCTGGGTCAAAGGCGATGCAAAGACGATGGTGGATGTTTTCATGGACGAGGCAAGATTGAAGTCCAAGGAAGATCTAAGAATTATGAGAGAGATTAGGGTGCTGATTCCCCAACTGAATGACTTCAGTATATCCCATATATACAGGCAAGGGAACAGAGTTGCTCATGAGTTTGCCAAGCTGGGATACCGATATCAAAAGCCACAAATTTGGCACGACATTCCCCCCAATGAAGTACAGCGACTTCTTCGCCATGATGCTGAAGCTAAAGCCATTATTCTTAAGAAGTAGATTTCTCTAAAGATGCTTCCTGCATTTCAGTAAAATTAGTCTTGAGTCAAACTCGGTGGAGACCATCACGTTAGAGATTGAATACTAATGTAAAACAAAAGTAACTTAAAAGCTTAAGCTGTTAAGCTATGGGTGAAACTTTAATCATTTAGCTTTTTCAACCCTTAGCAATATATGACTGTGATTTAATTTTCTTTCAATCTTCATCTTATACATAAATATTTTCCTAACTTCTACTCGTTCATGTGTGAATTCATCTATCTTCCTCTTATCCATAAGTTTTAAGTCAATTATGATTTGACATATTATCTGGCTCACTTTTTTATTTTACTCATTTCTTTTATCAATCTTGGGTCTGATGAGTTTGAGTCAAACTAAGTCAAGACTACCATTTATGAGATCGGATACTAATGAGAACAATGGGCTATTAAGTTATAACTCAAACATAACTAAATATTATCCATTTCTTCAAAATCATTAGAAATGTGAAACTATTATTTAGTCTTTATCCAATCTTTATCTCACATATGAATATTTTTCTAATAGTATATTACCTAGTTGAAGAGGATGCAATGCCTTCAAGAGAATCCTACTTCCAAAGAGTTTACTTGAGATTTTGAGCTTAGTTAAAATCAAATAAAACTTAGAAGGGGTAATTCAATAGATTTTCAAGCACTTATGCAACCTCTATTGCATTGTGCTTTAGTAGATTAGATTTCGAATGCTACTACTCAAACACCTCAATGCCATAGATCTTCCAATCATCTGTCTACAAGTGTGTATGGGAAGGTATTGAAAAGTTCCATGTGCAAGAAATCTCACCTACCATCACGATCATCATGATCATTAATATCCACCACCACCAAATGCAGCCACGAGCATTACTCTTGACAAAAAATTACAGTCATATCCACTGCTGTCATTTTCACCACCATAAGCATAAATTCACATGTTAGTTGGACAAGGTAGAGGAGGGACAACTTTGAAATTTGAAATATTACACATTTTTCTTTTTTTTATGGAGAATAAATTGGAAAACAAAGATGAAATTAAACGCATCCTAAATGCTTCTTGGGTATCATAAGCTATTACACTAATGGAACCCTCTGTCCCACACCAGCAAACTAATGGAACCCTCTGTCCCACACCAGCAAATCAACATACCAGTCTTCTTACATAGCCCAGATGATTGTAGGTTTTGCTCCCAGAGCAGAGAGAATATCAATCATGTGTTTCTAATGTGGCTTTTCCATACAGATACAGAGATCCATTTTCGATGTTTCTAATTGTCATGCCTCTCCAAAATTTTTATAAATCAATAATACATTTCATTCCAGGATCCAATCACACATTTGAGGATACTGAGAAAACATTCAAGTCATTCACATTCATAATTTCATAATTCATAAGACCTGTGTAGTTTATTATTATACCATCATATCACATAATGATTTACAAAATCCAAAGCCAACTCTAATCACATCATAAATCCATAAGCATGAGAATCTACACAATCACAAACCCAATCTGTACCACATGTTTATATCATTACATAATTTAAATTTAACATTCTCAAAATCCCGATATGAGTGGTACTTTTCAAATATTTATAAGATACATCAATCTAGAGTTGTCGTTGATATTTCATTACACACAAAAGGAACTTATACAACATCAACCTATCAAGTACGAAAGATTTGCCCCAAAATCTTCTAGCTTTCCATTGCCTTAGCCCAATTTAAACATTTAAGCGAGCAACAAGTTATCCTGAAAAAAATTATATAGCAATGGAGTGAGCATATAAAGCTCAACAAGTGACTAACATATTCGTAACAAAGATGACAGTTTCGAACAAATAAAGTTTCAAAATACAAGGCAGAGATACAAGAGTTTCAAAGATAGCTACTCGACGAATACAGAGTTACAATGTCATTTCATTCGAAGCATGTTTTATTCATAACAATGGAGTCAAGGCTAATTGGAGCATATCATTGGCATAAGAAGCATATCCATGACATATGGAATATTTCAAAGCATATTAAAGACGTAAGGAGTATTTCAGATATCAATGAGATATGAAACATTTCGGAGCATATCAATAACAGATGAAACATTTCGGAACATATCAATGGCAGATGAAATGCTTCGGAACATATCAATGGTGTATGGAATGTTTTGGAAGCATAAGAAGCATTTCAGAACATATCAAAGAACAAATACAAAACAGAAGCTCAAACATCGCATTTGACGTTGCATACATTTCATTCTTATCCAAAGTACAAATAGAAGCATATAACCAAAGCTTTGGATATCATGTCAAACAGATAGAAGGTGAAGTGGGATCCCAAACATGATCTCCCACGTCTGGGAGCGTCATTCATCCACGTCTGGATAAAGCCAAAGGGGGTCGGGAGAGCATCGCGGACTCTAAACACATACCGTTTACCATTTCTAGCAAAGGTTCAGATAATCCATTTACCATTTTTGGCAAAAGTCCAAATAATCTCACAAATACTAGAGTACAAAAGGGGCATTGTGAACAATAAAGTCGGCACATATCGGAAACACATGCAGAACAACGGAATGCATGTGCCTATACGAATCATTGCGATACAAACATGAACTTTACATGATAGCTGTAGGTATACAAATAATTGAAGGACAAAAGTATACAGGAATTCAAGGCAATAATGTAAAGCTCAACTGAAGTAAGGATATTGGCTGAAATCAATTTCCAAAAATACAAAACAAGAATAGGCGAAATCGATCAAAGCTCGATTCTAACAGAATTTGAGAGGCATATTGCATGAATTATTTGAATAATCAATTATGCTCCAATTTATACAAAATAGGTGTCATTCGAAAGATGTGTCAATCTAGTTTTAGGTAAATAAGTTTTGCATGAATTGGAGTTTATAGTTTGCATTTGTATTCTAAAATTTTCAAATCAAGTAAGCATAGAAATAATTTTGAGTCTAGTTTCCAATAAATCATACTTTGCATGAATCTGAGTTCTCAGTAGAAAGTTATAAGCAGTTAAGCAGCAAAAGGTCAGAAATTACAATCCCTGGTTTGCAGAATCTGTAGAGTTAATTGAAACAGAAGTCTTAGTAGGCATTTAAACTCCAAATCATTCAATCTAGGTATCAAAATAAAGGTCTTTGAGTCTAGTTTCAAATGGATTAGACTTTGCCTAAATCAAAGTTTAGTACTAAAAGTTAGGTCCGAACAATACAAAGAGATTAGATTATCGAAAAATTACAGATTTATGGCTTTGTATCAAAACGAAAGAAATGTCTGGTTCTCACATGAAATCTTTCAAATTTTATAGAATTAAAATGAAAATAGAGATTAAGATTTCTATAGGATGAGGTTAGAACAGTTGCCTTAGAAAAGTTTGATTCTCAAACGTGGGGAGTTGATGCAAAATCTCAAGCAAAGCTTCTTCTTCTTCTTCTTCAATTCCTCTTCTTCTCTTCTTCCTTAAACCCACACTGGCTGTAGCTACTATCCCTCTTTTGTTGAGTTTTTTCTTTAACCTCTCATCTAATTACTTGGGTTTGACTAATACAAGGGTTACAAGGTGATAAGTATGCATGAAAGGGGCTTATGTGTCATCCATAGAACCAATATAGGTGACACCATACTTAGGTTAGCTAGTGACACATGTCCATTATTTTTTTTTTCTTTAACTTAATATGAATCTTTCATAAATCATACCAAATTTCTAATATTCACATTTAGGTCCCTAGCCATAAACTTCTAATATAAAATTATTTAATACAAAAGAATTATTAGTTAATCCTCATATTTACAAACAAGCATTTATAAAATTTTTAAAAATAGGAGATGTTACACTAATACATTTGATGAACCTGCTAATTTCAATTCCTTTTGGAATAACGGGACAAGAAGACATTTTATCAAGAATCATCAAATTGTTAAGATATTAATCAATATATTATGTTTCATCTAATGACTTCAACTTTTAAATGAAATGATGATAGTAAAAAAATAGATATGGAATGTTCAAATCATATCTGTGCACGCATTAAAAGGGAAAATGTGTATCTTTGACTCTCACGTGCTTTGTTTGATGAGGTTGAGCATTAAGAATATAGCTCATAAAATCATGTCTCAAATACTGGTTTAAATTTTTAGATGAAACAACAAATGTAGCTTAAGAGGCTTGAGAAAAAGAAAAAGATGAATCGTTCCTAACCTGGCGAGTAAGTAAGAAGTCAGTCTTGACATGCTCTCTTTTCCATGTTCACATGATAGATCCAAAGAGCTCCCTCTTCTTCTTCTGTTCAATGTGGTTTCTCTATTTTGCAATCGACAAATTGCTTTCACCACGCTCCACTTTCCAATATATTCAGTAGATTGCTATCCTGTCCTTGAAAAAAAAGTATCAACTGCTAAGAACTGAAACCAGATCTCATTACTCTTTTGTTTTTGGTAGAAAAACTAGAAATATTTACTTTGTTCAAAAACCATAACTTTGCATGTAGAATTCCCTCATCTGCTTCCAACTTTCTTCCACCAGGATAAGAGACATGCTGCTAAAAAGTACTCGTGCACATCCATTAGTCCCACTTATGACTGCAACCTAGTCCCTTCGTTTAATGCACAAGGAGAGGCATGTTACCTGGTCTTCATCACTGAGAAATTGCACAAAGATCATGGACATGCCAGGACACCATATCTGCTTCCGCTCGCCAACAAACTACCTTTATCTTGGGTTAGTAATTTGAGTCAAATGGTTCGATCCTCCTAGGTCATGGCAGTCTTAGCTGCATTTCGTCAAACAAATGAAGTGCTGCATTTCTTCAAACAACTTCAAGCCCAACTCCGCCTGACCACACACGCGACAGACACATGTATCAATGAAGTGCTGCATTTCCTCGAACGACTTCAAGTCCAACCCCACCTGACCACACACGACATACATATATATCAATGAGGTGCCACATTTCCTCGACACCTTCAAGGCCAACCCCACCTGACCACACGGCATAAATATTAAGGTGCCTCATTTCCTCGAACACCTTCAAGCCCAACTCTCACTCGACCACACATGGCGCACATTTTTATCAACGAAGCGCCGCATTTCCTCGAACAACTTCAAGCCCAACGCCACCTGACCACAGACGGCATACATATTTATCGATGCAGTGCCGCAAGCATATCAATTGAGAATCCTGGAGAACACAGTCATCTTGATGCCGTTGCTCCTCGCGTGGCCATGGCAGCGCTTCTCCTGCCCCAAGGGCCCTCCACAGCACGAGGTTGCGCCCCACGCTGCCGCCCACAAACATTCGGTTACTTCACTGAGTGGGTAAATGACGGCACTTTGACTTAACAAGTCAACCGGCTCCACCAGGCCATTAATGTGGCCACAACCCTCGCCGACTTCGGTCACTCT
>LVTN01002019.1:25184-39122 GCA_001649415.1 Musa itinerans | reverse complement strand
CCAATTTCCCCAAGATTAAGTTAATGGGATCACCTCCCATTTCTAACTTAATCGACGTGCTAACTACGATATTTCTTAAGGCATTTACTGCAGCTTGCTCCGATGCGTCAATCGCTTCTTCCGGCGATCTTCCGGCGAACATCCGACGAACCTTCGGCGATGCTCCTGCGGACTTCCGGCAAACTCCTGGACTTGCGACGATCCACTTGGCGAGTTCCGACGAGCTTCTTTGGCAAGCTCTTGGACTTCTCGGATTTGTTCCCGCAAAACCTCCGACGACCGTCCAAACTTTCGTCGAACTCTCGAACTCTCAACGTGATCATAGTCTTGACTCCGGCGTAACTCCTGCTGCATGTCTTACTTTCATCGTAGTTAATCCTGCACACTTATCTCAACATATGGATTAGATAACAAATGACAATTGACTTCATCATCAAAATCCGAGATTCAACAGACCTCACCTTAAGAGAAATTATTTTGGATAAGAAATGAGCTAAGTCTTTCATACCAAGACCTCGGGGCTTGTTTTAATCCATAAAGAGCTTTAGTTAACTTAAATACATGATTAGGAAAAAAAGAGTTCTCAATTCTGGGTGGTTATTCAATATACACTTCTTCGAAAATAAAGCTATTTAAGAAAGCACATTTAACATCCATTTGAAATAACTTAAAATTATTATTACTAGTATAGGTAAGGAGCATCCTTCTGGCTTCTAATCTTGCCATAGGAGTGCAGGTTTCTTCATAATCGGTGCCTTCTTATTGGTTGAAACCCTTGACCACTAATCTAGTTTTATTTCTAACCATGATACCAAATTCATCTTACTTGTTTCTAAAGACCCATTTAGTGCCAATAACTAAATGGTCACTAGGTCTTGAAACAAGCTTCCACACCTCATTTCTCTCAAATTGGTTTAACTCTTCTTACATTGCGATAACCCATGAATAATCTTTCAAGGCTTCATCAATGCATTTTGATTTAATTTGAGAAAGTAAAGCGGCGTTGGCACAAAAAATTTTAAAAGAAGAATGAGTTTGAACCCCCTTTGATGTGTCTCCTATAATTAACTCCTTGTGATGAGCATCTACATACTTCCATTCCTTAGGTAAGGATATTTTGGAAGAAGATGTATCCAATTTACTACTTGGAGGAGAGGGTTCATTTAAATTTTAAGCATCAAAATTTAGATCATCATCAAAATCATTTTTCTTAAATTCAGAGACTTCATTGAAGACAACATGAATAAACTCTTCTATGACCAAAGTTCGTTTATTAAAGATGCGAAAGGCTTTTGAAATAGAAGAATAACCAAGAAAAATACCTTCATCAGATTTTGCAACAAATTTTCATCAGGCATTTTTTCATTCAAGATAAAACATTTACAACCGAAGGCTTTAAAGTACAAAACATTGGGTTTTTTGTCATTCCAGAATTCATAAGGAGTTTTGGAAAGTAATGGTTTTACTGGAATCCAATTCATGACATACGTGCTGTATTCACGGCTTCAGCCCAAAATTATTTGGTAGGCTATGTTCATTCAATATGATTCTTACCATTTCTTGTAAATTCCTATTTTTTCTTTCTACTACTCCATTTTGTTGAGGATTTCTTGGAGTAGATAAATGTGGTTTGTATCCATTAGATTCACAAAAATTTTGGAAATCATAGTTTTGAAATTCGCCACCGTGATCACTCCGAATTGATGAAATCATAAAGCCTTTTTCATTTTGAACATGTTTACAAAACTTAGAAAAATATCTAAAGCAATCACTTGTGTGTGCCAAGAAGTATGTCCAAGTATATCTACTATAATCATCTACAATTACAAAAGTGTATTTGCTACCTCCTAGGCTTGTTGTGTCTATTAGTCTAAACAAATCCATATGGATCAATTGTACTGGTCTAGAGGTGCTTATTTGATTCTTTGATTTGAAACTACATTTTATTTGTTTTCCTAGTTGACATGCATCAGACACATTATCTTTAACAAACTTAATGTTAGTAATACCTCTTACTAGTAGTTTGGATGAGACTTGAGAGATTAGTTTCATGCTAGCATGACCCAATCTCTTATGCTAAAGCCAAGCATCGTCATTCAAAATCGAAAAACATATTTCATTACAAAGATCATCAATGTCAATAGTGTATACATTATTTTGTTTTAGGGCAATCATAGATTTGTTTTTGTGCGGTTGTTCAATAATGCAAGTTGGATTCAAATCTAATGATGTATCATTTATCACATAATTGATTAATGCTGAAAAGATTATGCTTTAATCCATCAACCAACAACACATCTTTATTAGTATCATTTTTAGATTTATTTCTTTTTATGAATTTTTTGAACTTTCTTGTCAAGAGTGCCAAGTCATCATCATAGTCCTCATCACTTGAATTTTCTTTCAAGCAGTCTTCGCTTTAGATGGATCTCCAGACATATGCCTTAAGCATCCACTATTAAGGTACCATCTTTTGCTCCTAGCTTATGATGGTAAACATTTCTCATCTCCAATAGCCATTAGTGCGTAGTTGGCGATCTCCTTGTTGCTTTATTCTTCGCCTTCAGAATTACTCGAGTTATCCCATGTTACATTGAGCGCCTTCTTCTTCTTTGGTTGCTTCTTCTTTACTTGGAGAAATTCGCTTTTGAAATGTCCCAGCTTCTTGCATTCGTAGCATATAACTTGTTCTTTCTTAGGTTCAAATTTATTATTAATATCATTTTTAGATTTATTTCTTTTTATGAATTTTTTGAACTTTCTTGTCAAGAGTGCCAAGTCATCATCATAGTCCTCATCACTTGAATTTTCTTTCAAGCAGTCTTATGAGTTCTTAGTACCATATGTTAGGATTAAGAGCGATACTAAGTGGGGGGGGGGGTGAATTAGTACACCAGAAAAAATCATCGATTTTGTAAGATATTTATTCGTTGAAAACCAATTTTGGAAAGTGCTTGACTTTAGTGTAAATGAACTAGCAATTAACTTAGAAAGTAATGGCAGTAATGAAAAGCAGAATGGAAATGAGCACACCAAAATTTATAGTGGTTTGGTCCTTGTGACCTACATCCACTTCTGATTCCTCCTCTGTCGAGGTCACTGGCGTCCACTAATAATCTTCCTTCAATAGGCGAAGACCAACAACCTCTTTACAACACTTTCTCCTTTTCTCGGGTTTAGGAGATAACCCATACAAGCCTCACACCTCTTCTTGGATGATTACAAAGCTAAAGAGAGGGAAGAGAAAGACTCTTCTCGCTTTTACAACACATTTAACACCCCAACACTTAAGAGTTTTTTCACACTTTGATTGCATTTTGTTACCCTTTCATGTAGAAAAGGGTGAGGTATTTATAGGCCCCAATGGCTTCAAAATTGGAGTAAAAAATTATCTTATCCTAGATTTTCGGGGTACCACCGCTAGTACTGGGTGGTACCACCGCTTGACACTCTAACACTGGACTGTACCACCGCCTAGTTTGGTGGTATCACCGCCCAGTTTGGCGGTACCACCGCATGATAGAGTTCTCGGAGACCGAGCTCTAATGGTACCACCACTTGGCAGGTAATAAGTGCTGACGGTACCACCATCTATTCTGGCGGTACCACTCCCCAGACCAATTGGGAGACTACTCCCTGGGCGGTTCCACCGCCCCAATCTAGTGGTGCCACCGCCAAATAGGGTCCAACAACTTGGTTGGGCCTTGAATCCGGCCCAAACCAGTCCAATTACAGGCCTAGTTGGCCCCTAACATAGTTAGTGGGATTATCTCCTAAATCTAACCCTAATTATGCAATAACTATGATTCTTAAGGTAAACACTAAGCAAGTCAAGTCCGGTTAGTCTAGGTTTCTTCCAGTGAGCTTCTGGCGAACTTTCGATGATCTCTCGGTAATGTTCTAGCGAACTTCCGGCAACCTCTTGGACTTCATGATGATCTTCTTGGCAAGTTTCGATGAAATTCTTTGGCAAGCTCCTGGACTTCTTGGTCAATTCTTACAGAACTTCTGATGAACGTCCGGTGTTCTGACGAACTCTTGAACTCCCAACGAAATTTTGATGTTGACTCCAACACTTTGTTTTGCTTTATGCCTTGATTGCTATTGTAGTTAATCATGCACACTTTTCTCAACATATAGATTTGATCAAATAATTTACCAATTGATTTCATCATCAAAATCCGAGATTCAACAATCTCCCCCTTTTTGATGATGACAATCAATAGATGACAGAGATAACTTTAATTCCCCCTATCTATATGCCATACTTGAGAAAAAACACTTTTGACTTCAAGGCCTTTAAATTCAAGTATCAAACTGATAATCAACATACACATCATGATACTTATCATGATTTACCAATAAAAAAAATGTCAAGGCATGATATCCATTTTCAAATCCAATATAGAGAGATGATAGACAATCATCATTTTTAAGTATGATGCGAATTTCAAATATGAAATTTAGCAAGATAACAATTCATCATTCCGAGGCATGATATCAATTGTAAATAGCATGATAAATTCGATACCTCATCATAATGATAGACAATTATCAAGGATTCACGAGACATTTCAAGTATCTACGATGCATATGAAGTACATTTCAATATGTTTCAAGTATTTGCGATGTGTTGTGATGTATTTGATGATTCCAATTATATTTTAAGCATTCGCAAAACCTTCAAGCATTTAGCATTTGCAAAACATTCAAGCATTTATGATAAGATACACTTTATGCATTTATCTAAAACATTCATAATGTCAATTTGTTATGAATTTGTCACATTTCTCCCCCTTTGTCATTAACAAAAAGGAGAACAATTCAACAATGCAAGTGTGGTAAAATAATTCAAACAAGTTTAACACCAATTTATCCAAGCCATTAAGGAAGGTAAGGAAAAACTTTGCATTATAACTTTTTGGATAAGCTAACATTTTTACTTTAGATGCACAAAAGATTTTGGTTCTTCTTGAGATGTGCAAGTTTCTTTCTTCCTTCGTCATAAAAATAAGAAGAAGAGGAAGAAGGGTAAGGAAAGAATCCATTAAGAACCAAATTCATAAAAGGATTTGAACCAAGTCAAATTCAAAACAATATACGAGTTTCATTAAATCATGCTTCAGTTTTGACAAAGAGAAGGGATTCATGAAAAGGATCAAGATATCCATACAAAATCAAATCCCCATTCTTGCAAGTGATCATCGCATACCAAAAATTCATAAAAATTCTTCTTTCATGAGAAGAGTAAGGAAGAATTCATGGGAAAGGAGCATCATATGAAAAAGAAATCCATGAATAGAACTTCATAAATTAAATCCGTTTCTCATTAAAAATTCACAAGAGTGAAATCTGCAGAAATATATTTTTCAATAAAATCCATGAGTGAAGTGATTAAGTGTATCAAAAATCATTAAGTGATGGAGCAAGGGTATGAAGTAAATTTGATACCAAGTTAAGAGGAAAATAAAAATGAAACAAATTCATGAAGGCTCCATTCATGAAATAAATTAAGAGGAAGATAGTCCGGAAAAGAAATACAACAAACTCATGCATTTGGACAGTTTAACATGCTTGCCTCTCTTCTAATGAAATCATATTATTCTTCATTTAAAGGCTTTGTAAAGATATTAGCTAATTGATATTTCGTATCAATGAACTCTAAGATTACATCATGATTATTAATATGATCTCGTATAAAGTGATGCATAATGTCAATATGTTTAGTTCTAGTATGTTGAATAGAATTTTTGGTTAAACATATTGCACTTGTGATATCACATTTTATGGCAATATTCTTAAGATAAATTCTATAATCTTCTAATGTATTTTTCATCCATACAACTTGTGCATAACATGCACTAGCTACTATGTATTCGGCTTTGGTCGTAGATAGTGCAACCGAGTTTTGTTTCTTGGAAGACCAAGAGACAAGTGCATGACCTAAGAATTGAAATGTTCCGGATGTGATTTCTCTATCTATTCTATATCTAGCAAAATCAATATCCGCATAAGCAATTAATTCAAAGTTTTCGGATTTTGGATAACATAATCCTAGAATAGTGGTTCCTTGAAGATATCTTAGAATTCTTTTAAGTACTTTAAGATGAGATAGCTTAGGATAAAATTGAAACCTAGCACAAAGTCCTAAGCTAAACATGATATCCGGTCTAGTTGCAGTGAGGTATAGTAAACTACCTATCATACCACTATAAGCTTTTTGATCAAAGTTTTCTCCAGTTTTGTCAATGTCTAACTTAGTAGAGGTACTCATAGGAGAATTGATAGCCTTTGAACTATCTATATTAACCCGTTTTAGTAAGTCTAATGCATATTTTGTTTGACTAAGAAAAATACCATCACTAAGTTGTTTGATTTGTAAGCCTAAAAAGAAGGTTAGTTCACCCATTAAACTCATTTCAAACTCTTGGCTCATACTCTTGGCAAACGATTCGCATAAGGATTCATTTGTAGAACCAAAAATAATATCATCAACATAAATTTTAACAACAAAAAAATTATTTTTAAAATATTTAATAAACAATATAGTATTGACCTTGCTTTTAGAGAAATTATTTTGAATAAGAAAGAAGCTAAGTCTTTCATACCAAGCCCTTGGGGCTTGTTTTAATCCAAAGAGAGCTTTAGTTAATTAAAACATATGATTTGGTAAATTATCATTCTCAAATCCATGAGGTTGTTCAACATAAACTTCTTCAAAAATAAAGCCATTTAAGAAAGCACTTGTAACATACATTTGAAATAACTTAAAATTATTCCTACGAGCATAGGAAAGGGGCATTTTTATGGCTTCTAATCGTGTCGCAAGAGCAAAGGTTTCTTCATAATCGATACCTTCTTCTTGGTTGAAACTCTTGGCCACTAATCTAGCCTTATTTCTAACTACGATACCAAATTCATCTTGGTTGTTTCTAAAGACCCATTTAGTACCAATAACTAAATGGTCAATTGGCCTCGGAACAAGCCTCCACACCTCGTTTCTCTCAAATTAGTTACACTCTTCTTGCATTGCGATAACCTATGAATTATCTTTCAAAGATTCATCAATGCATTTTGGTTCAACTTGAGAAAGAAAAGCAATGTTGGCACAAAAATTCTTATGAGAAGAATGAATTTGAACCCCTTTTGTTGTCTCCTATTATTAGCTCCTTAGGATGAGTATCTATGTACTTTCATTCCTTGGGTATAGATGTTTCCGAAGATGTATCCAAGTTGCTAGTTGGAGGAGAGGGTTCATTTAAATTCAATGCATCAAAATTAAGATCATCATCAAACTAAATTTTCTTAAATTCGGAGACTTCATTAAAGACAACATGAATAGACTCTTCTATGACCAAGGTTCTTTTATTAGAGACACGAAATGCTTTTGAAATAGAAGAATAACCAAGCAAAATGTCTTTATCGGATTTTGCATCAAACTTTCCTAAGGCATCTTTTTTCATTCAAGATAAAAAATTTACAATAAAAAACTTTAAAGTACGAAACATTGGGTTTTTTGTCATTCTACAATTCATAAGGAGTTTTGGAAAGTAATGGTCTTACTAGAATCCTATTCATGACATAGCATGTCGTATTAATGGCTTTGACCCAAAAATATTTAGGTAGGTTATGTTCGTTTAACATGGTTCATACCATTTCTTGTAAATTTCTATTTTTTCTTTCTACTACATTTTGTTGAGGATTTTTCGGAGTAGAGAAATTGTGGTTGTATCCATTAGATTTACAAAAATTTTGGAAATCACGGTTTTGAAATTCACCACCATGATCACTCCAAATTGATGAAATCATAAAGCCTTTTTCATTTTGAACAAATTTACAAAACTTAGAAAAATACCTAAAGCAATCACTTTTGTGTGCCAAGAAGTATGTCCAAGTGTATCTCCTATAATCATCCACAATGACAATGACATATTTGTTACCTCCTTGGCTTGCTGTATCAATTAGTCCAAACAAATCCATATGGATCAATTGTAATGGTCTAGAGATGCTTATTTGATTCTTTGGTTTGAAACTACATTTTATTTGTTTTCCTAGTAGACATGCATCACACACATTATCTTTAACAAACTTAATGTTAGGAATACCTCTTATAAGTTCTTTGGATGAGATTTGAGAGATTAGTTTCATGCTAGCATGACCTAATCTCCTATGTCAAAGCCAAGCATCGTTATTCAAAATCGAAAAACATATTTCATTACAAAGATCATCAATGTCAATAGTGTACACATTATTTTGTTTTAGGGCAATCATTGAGGTATTTTTGTGTGGTTGTTCAATTATGCAAGCATTGGATTCAAATCTAATGATGTATCCTTTATCACATAATTGACTAATGCTCAAAAGATTATGCTTTAAGCCATTAACCAACAACACATCTTTAATCAAAAAGTTAGATTTGTTACCTATGATTCCTTTGCCAATGATTTTATCCTTTTTGTTGTCTTCGAAGGTGACATACCCTTCGTCTAGGCTAGTAAGCTTAGAGAATTGAGATGGATCTCTGGTCATGTGTCTTGGGCATCCACTATCAAGGTACCGTCTTTTGCTCCTAGCTTGTGATGATAAATATTTCTACAAAAAGGGTGATTTTTAGGTACACATTTGATCTTGGGTGTCTCAAAAATCAATCGACTCAACTTATAATTTTGCATTGAGTTCTTTATGGTTCCTTTAGGAACCCAAATCAATTTGTGTAGACTTTCTCTCTTAAACAGACATTTATAAGCAATATGTCCTAATTTACAACAAAAGTTATATTTATTTCAGGGTGAAACATACAAAGTTTGGCCTTTAACAAAGATGGTTAGATTTTTATGATTGTTACTCACAAAGCCGATTCCATCTCTTTATAAACATGATTCTTACTTGCAAGGATCATGTTTAAGGATTTGCTACCAATTTCAAATTTTTCTAAAGTTTCTTTATGTAGCAAGTTTTCCTTCTCAAGTGGCTCTAAGTGTTCACACTTAGTGCATGGAGGCAAAGAAGGATTATCATGCTTAAATTTTTTAAAATCAATATTTAAAGGGGCATGCTCATTTTTTAAAGAATTATACTTTTTATTCAAAGTTCTACATTCATCAAACAATTCATGAAAATCACTTAAAAGCTTATCGAAAGATAAATTTGCTTCTAATGAACTACTTACCTCATCTCCGATAACCATTAGTGCATAGTTAGCAATCTCCTTGTTGCTTTGTTCTTCGCCTTCGGAATCGCTTGAGTCATCCCACGTCGCTTTAAGCATCTTCTTCTTCTTTGATTGCTTCTTATTTACTTGGGGACATTCGCTTTTAAAATGTCCTAGCTTCTTACATTCGTAGCATATAACTTGTTCTTTCTTGGGTTCAATTTTATTTTTAGTGTCATTTTTAGATTTATTTATTTTTATAAATTTTTTAAACTTTCTTATCAAGAGTGCCAAGTCATCATCATAGTCCTCATTGTTGAATCTCGGATTTTGATGATAAAATCAATTGGTAAAATTATTTGATCTAATCTATGTGTTGAGATAAGTGTGCAGGATTAATTGCGATAGCGGTAAGGCATAAAGCAGATGATTAGCCGATGTCGAAGATTTGGACAATGTACCGAAAGTGTGTCAGGAGCTTGCCGAATGTTTGTCGGAAGATCACCGAGAGTTCGTCGGAAGATCGCCGAGAGTTCATCAGGAGTTTACTAAGGGTTCATTGGGAGTTCAATAGAAGCTCACCGGAAGACTCACCGAGAAGTTCGCCGAAGGTTCGTCGAGAGAAAAATCAACATACCGGATAGAGATTACTTGCCTTAATCATAGTTAGACCTTAAGTTGAGTTACGATTAGGAGGTGATCCCATTAAATCAATTAGGGGCCAACTAAGCCCTTAATAGGGCAGAATTGAGCTGGTTGAATAACCCATTCAACACCTGAAGTCAGGGCCAGCAGTGGCACCGCTTAGGACTCGGTCTCCCAAGTGCTCTAGGCATTGGTACCACCCAAACTAGGTAGTGGTACCACCGACAATTAATGCTGTCAGGTGGTGGTGCCACTAGAGCTCGATCTCTAAGCTCTGTCAAGCAGTCGTACCGCCCAAACTAACTAGTGGTAATGCCTAGTGTCAGTCTGTAGGTGGTAGTACTGCCCAATAATAGTGATGGTACCACTAGTACCCCGAAATCCAAGGATGTGATACTTTTTTGCTCCAATTCAGAAGCCATTAGGGCCTATAAATACTCCACACTTTTCTGCATGAAAAGGCACAAAAGTGTTAACATAATCTTGAATTCTTGGGGTGTTAAAGTATTGTAAAAGTGTAAGAGTCCTCCTCCGCCCTTTCTAAGAGTTGAGATCATTCAAGAGAGGTGTGAAGCTTGTAAGGGTTATCTCCTAAATCCGTGAAAGGAGAAAGCACTATAAAGAAGTGGTTGGTCTTTGCCTATTAAAGGATGACCATTAGTGGATGCCGGTGACCTTGATGGAGGAGGAATCAGAAGTGGATGTAGGTCACACCGACCGAACTACTATAAATTCTGGTTTACATTTCTATTATTGCTATTTACTTACGTTGCAATAGCTTAACTTCCTTCTTACTTGGCTTTTACGACCCTTACGATCAAACATGCTTTTAAGTTATCTTCCGAGATCGTTTTTAACATACAAAGAATTTTAAATCGACATTTTAATCCATTGCACTAATTCACCCCTCCTCTTAGTGCCAACTCGATCCTAACAATTGGTATCAGAGCATGGTTACTCTCGATTTGGTTTAAAACCCAAGAGAGATGGCTTATGCCAGCAATTACATATCCTCCCATGTTCAATGGGACGAATTATACATATTGGAAGACTAGAATAAGGATCTTTCTAATTTCAATAGATTTTGAGATATAGAACCTTGTGGAAATTGGCTTTCAAAAGTCTTATCTTCCAATGAATGATTGGAATGAGTTAGAGAAGAAGACTTTTGCCTTAAATGCCAGGGCTATGAATGCCTTGTTTTTACATTCGATAAAAAAGAGTTCAATCGAATGTCTATTTGTGAAACAACTTTTGATATTTGGCACACACTCGAAGTCACTCATGAAGGCACTAATAGAGTAAAGGAGTCAAAGATAAATCTTTTAGTTCACACTTATGAATTGTTTCGGATGAAGCCAAGCGAAACTATTGTCTACATGTACACCCATTTTACGGATGTCATCAATAGTTTAAAAGCTCTTGGCAAATATTTTTTGAACTTTGAACTTGTTAATAAAATCTTGAGATCCCTTCCAAAGAGTTAGGACCCTAATGTAATGGTCATTCAAGAGGCCAAGGATTTAAATAACTATCCTCTTGAAGAACAAATAAGGTCACTAATGACCTATGAGATGACTTGCAATACTCACAAAGAGCTTCAGAATAGCTTTCTAAAGAACAGGAAAGATATGACACTAAGAACTCATGAAGACCACTTAAAAGAAAATTAAAGTGATGAGGTGGACGTTGAGCCAGTGGATAGGTCGACGTATCGATAGAAGGCTTCGGGCCATGGATTTGGGCATCGAGCTAAGAAGAGCAGATATTGCAGCAAGGATATCGGAGTTGCGGAGTCAACTAGCCGATTGGGCAATAGGTTGCAAGAGAGGACGATGCGCCGAAGAATCGGACGAAGCGTCGAGGGACCAATGACATGCCGGACAACATGATTAATGCTTAGTATTAATTGTCTAGATCGAAGTGTATTTTTACATGTGCAGGATTAACTACGATAGCAAGGCATGAAGCAAAATGAAGTCCCGGAGTCAAGGACATGATTTCATTGGGAGATCGAGAGTTCGTCGGAAGTCCGGACGTTCGTTGGATGTTCAAGCGGAACTAGCCGAGAAGTCTCGGAGCTTGCCAGAGAAGCTCATCGGAACTCACCAAGAAGATTATCGTGAATTCCAAGAGCTTGCCGGGAGTCCGCCAGAACATTGCCGAGAGATCGTTGGAAGTTCGTCAGAAGTTCACCGGAAGATCGTCGGTTGGGCGATGGTACCGCCTAGCATAGTACCCTAGGCGGTGGTACCGCCAGACTAGGCGGTGGTACTGCCCAGTGCAGTGTCAGTGTCAGACTAACACTGGCGGTGGTACCGCCCAGTACAAGCAGTGGTACCGCCCGTGCCCGGGAATCCCAGGATTGTAACATCCCCCATTTTTAAAAATTTAGTAAATGTTTGTTTGTAAATATAAGGATTATTTAATAATTTTTTTTATATTAAATGATATTTATTAAAAGTTTATGGCTAAGGACCTAAGAGTAAATATTAAAATTTTGATATGATTTATGAAAGATTCAGATTTAAGTTTAAAAAAAAAAATTGGTGGACATGTGTCACTAGCTAACATAAGGTTGGTGCCACTTATGTTTGCTCTAAAGATGACACCTAGCCCATTTCATGCATGCATGATACCTTGCTAGTAGCTAAAACTAATGCAATTAAAGAAGAAACTAATGGAAATCTTAACTAAAGAAGGAAAACTTAGCTGCAGCCAGCATGCGTTTGAGAAGAGAATGGAAGAAGAAGAAGAAGAAGAAGTGTTGCTTGAGGTTTTGGCATCAATTTCCCCACAATTGGGAATCAAAGTCTTCTAAGGCAAGTATTCTAACCCTATCCCATAGAAATCCCAATCTCTGTTTTCATTCTAATTCTACAAAATTTCAAAGATTTCAGCTGAGAACAAGATGTTTCTTTCGTTTTGATACAAAGCCATGAATTTGTAATTTTTCGATAATATGACCTCTATGCACTTTTTTGGACTTAACATTTAACACTAAACTCTGATTTAGGCAAAGCCTAATCCATTTGAAAGTGGACTCAAATATTTTTATTTTGATACCAAGATTGAATGATTTGGAGATTAAATGCCTACTAAAACATATGTTTCAATTAACCCTATAGATTCTGCAAACTAGGGAGTGTAATTTCTGACCTCTTATTGCTTAACTGCTTATAACTTTTTGCTGGGAACTCAGATTTATAAAAAGTATGATTTATTGGAAACTAGACTCAAAATTATTCCTGTTCATATCTTATTTAAAATTTTTGGAGTACAATTGAAAACTGAAACATCTGTTTTCATCGACCCTATGGATGTAGTAAAACAAAGCTAATGTTTTCAGACCTTTTACTACGAAATAATTTGTAACTCCCTGTTGTAAACTCCAATTTTAGCAAAACTTAATTTGCATAAAACTAGATTGATACAGATTTCGAATGACACCTAGTTTGTATAAATTAGAGTATAATTGGTTATCCAAATAATTCATACAATATGCCTCTCCAATTCTACCAGAATCAAGCTTTGGTCGATTCGCCTCTTCTTGTTTCTTCTCTTTGAAAATTGATTTTGGCAAAAAACCTTTAGTTTAGTTGAACTTTACATTATTGTTTTAAATTCCTATATACTCTTATCCTTCAATTATTTATATACCAAAATCTATTTTGTAAAGTTCATGTTTGTATCGCAATGTTTCATATAGGCACATGCATTCCGTTGTTCCGCATGTGTTTCGCCTTAATCCCAATTTTGTTGTTCACAATCCTTTTATACTCTGGTGTTTGTGGGATAAATGTGAACCTTTGCCGTAAATGGTAAAGGGAGTTATGCTTAGAGCCTGTGATGCTCTACCGGCCCCCTATGACTTCACTTAGACGTGGGTGGATGGAGCTCCCAAACGTGAGAGACTTATGTTTGTTGTGTTAGGATCGAGAGCACTAAGAGGGGGGGGGTGAATTAGTGCAGCGAAAATCTTTCAGCGATTAAAAACGAAAGCTGCGTTCGTTCGATAAAGACTATTTTGATGCAAAAGCCGATTCTAAGATCACTTATGATTAAGTGCAGTTTACGACCAAACACAGTTTGCGTCTAAGCGGAGTTTACGCAGTTTGCATCTAAATGCAGTTTAAGTCTAA
>LVTN01002019.1:6850-19815 GCA_001649415.1 Musa itinerans | reverse complement strand
AGTTTGAGAGTTCGACGGAAGTCCGGACGGTCGTCGGAGGTTCTGTGGGAACAAATCCGAGAAGTCCTGGAGCTTTCCAAAGAAGCTCGTCGGAACTCGCCAACGTGATCATAGTCTTGACTCCGGCGCAACTCCTGCTGCATGTCTTACTTTCATCGTAGTTAATCCTGCACACTTATCTCAACATATGGATTAGATAACAAATGACAATTGACTTCATCATCAAAATCTGAGATTCAACAGGTTGGTCATTCAGAAATGGATGTATCATATTATGTTATAGTCCCACTTTACCTTCTATATGTTTCACATGATATCCAAAGCTTTGGTTATGTTTCTATGCATGCTTTGGATAAGAATGAAATGAATGCAACGTCATGTGACATTTGAGCTTCTGTTCATGTTTTGTTCTTTGATATATTTTGAAATGTTTATATGTGTTTGTTATGCCTAGGGCTATTGAGTGTCGATAGAGGATCATACACTCTCGGTGTCATGAGAGGAATATCCCATGTATTATTGCTCAGATAAATCCCTGACCAGGGTCATTCGGATTGAGAGAGAAAGAGTTCTTCGGGAGAATCCGATTAGAGCAAGACTCGAGTAGAAACCTTATGGGTCTGACAGCACCATACCCGGTATACGGTCTTTGGGATATTAGATGGATGAGGTACTATAGATACATGATAACTGAGGATAGACAAGTCCAATGAATTAGATTCCCTTATATCGTTTGGGGACTGCGGTATAGTGGCCTAGTACGTCCGTAGTCGATGAGTCGAGTGAATTATTATGGAGATAATAATTCACTAAGCCAGAAAGAGTTCTGACAAGTATGACTCATGACCAGCTCGACATTGGGCCTAGAGGGTCACACACATAAGGTAGGCGTTGCGATGAGTAGAGGTTCGGATATTAGATATCCGTCGGAGCCCCTATTTTATTGGATATCCAATAAGCCCCTGAATTATTGGATCTCATCTAATAAGAGCCCATAAGAGATTATTGGATAGAGATCCACTAATCTAAGAGGCTTAGGTAGTTGGATGGAGATCCAATACCCAATAGGGGAGGATCCATTATATTTAAGTTGATAGGGGACCTCTATAAATAGGAGGGATTCAGTGGTTCATAGGCTAGAGCCTTTGCTTACCTCTCCTACTCTCCTCCCCCTCTCCACCTCAAAGCAGGCCCGGAGTTTTGAGGAGTATCGTCGTAGCCCTACTGTGTGGATCACCGCTAGAAAGGAGGGCGCTTGACCTCCTTTACCCTCTCTAGAGATCTGTTGGGAAACAGGGATATACGATCTCCCTATGTAACACAATCTATTCTATACGTAGTTTTAAGTTTCACGAATTTCTACACACCAATCTTCGTACGATTACGAACATCTTTTTAGGAAATTGGTGATTTTATTTTTTGTTCTTCCACTACGTATGTGATGTCGCCCCCCAAGATTTCCCAACAACTAGATAGGTTCAACATCATAAATGGAAACCTACTATGAAGAGTAAGATGCATAGTCAAAAATGTGACATGGACTAGATTACCTAGAAGGACTGATCCCCTCCCACCTAATCCAGAACCTGAAACACCAATATATAGTGGAAATCAATCTCCTATTGGTCCCTTTGAGGCAACACCTCCAACAAAGCAAGCACCCTCCTCATCTACCAACGTCATAGGGACTCAAATGGGTTGATTTGAACAACGTCAAGATCAAATTTTAACTGAGTTGTAGCAGATTCATTGACAACCTAATACTTTGTTTTGCCATTTTGATTTGCCACCACCTGAATAACCGTGTATGTCTTTTTGTTGATGACAAAAGGGGAGAAGTTGACAGAATCTCTCACTTTAATGTTGTGAACTTTTAATATTGTATTCACTTTGATGTTGTGATCTCTTCTATGTTGAAAACCTTTAATGTTGTGAACTTTTAATTGTTTTGTTCACTTTGATGTTATAATCTCTTTAAAGCTGAGAATTTTTATTGTTACCATACAATTATACAATATCAGGATTCTTAATATTGTGAACTTTTGAATCCTATCATACAAATTATATCATGATGACATTTCATGTAAGGCTATGCCCAAAGCATTTTATCATGAATGAAGTGATGAAATTATGTATTTAATATCTTGATGACTTCAAACTATGATGATGCATAATGCATGTGATTTCTAATTAAAATTGATTAAAGCTTGAATTCAAGGCTGTGAATTCAAGTTTGTATTCTCTCAAGTATGACATATAGATAGGGGGAGTTAAGGTTAACTCTATTACCAATTGGTTATCATTATCAAAAAGGGAGAGATTATTGAATCTCGGATTTTGATGATGAAAGCAATTGGTAAAATTGTTTGATCTAATCTATGTGTTGAGATAAGTGTGCAAGATTAACTATGATAGCGGTAAGGCATAAAGCAGATGATGAGCCGGAGTCGAAGATTCAGATAATGTATCGGAAGTGTGTCGGGAGCTCACTAAAAGTTCATCGAAAAATCGCCGAGAGTTTGTCGGAAGATCATCGAGAGTTCATCAAGAGTTCGCTGAGGGTTCGTTAGGAGTTCGCCAGAAGCTCGCCAGAAGACTCGCCGAGAAGTTCGTTGAGAGAAAAATTGACATACCAAACAAAGATTGCTTGCCTTAATCGTAGTTAAACCTTAAGTTGAGTTAGGATTGGGAGGTGATTCAACTAACTCAGTTAGGGGCCAACTAGGCCCTTAATAGAGATGAATTGGACCAGTTGAATAGCCTATTAAGCACTTGAAGTCACAACCGGCGGTGGCATCGCTAGGGCCAATGGTGGCACCGCTTGGAACTCGGTCTCCCAAGTGCTCTGGGCGATGGTACCATCGACATTTAATTCTATCAGGCAGTGGTATCACCCTGTCAAGCGGTGGTACCACCAAAGCTCGGTCTCCGAGCTCTATCAGGTAGTCGTACTACCGAGACTAAGCGATGATACCACCCAATGTCAGTCTGTAGCCGATAGTACTACCCAATAATGGTGGTGGTACTACCAATACCCCAAAATCCGAGGATGTGACACTTTTTGGCTCCAATTCAGAAGCCAATGAGGCCTATAAATACCCCATTATAAGAGTTGAGATCATTTAAGAGAGGTGTGAAGCTTGCAAGGATTTTCTCCTAAACCTATGAAAAGGAGAAAGCGCTGTAAAGAGGTGGTTGGTCTTCACCTATTGAAGGAAGACCATTAGTGGAGCTGGTGACCTTGATGGAGGAGGAATCGGAAGTGAATATAGGCCACACCTACCGAACCACTATAAATTCTTGTTTGCATTTCTATTATTGCTATTTACTTACGTTGCAATAGCTTAACTTCCTTCTTACTTGGCTTTCACTACCCTTACGATTAAACATACTTTCAAGTTATCTTCCGAGATCATTTTTATTGTCCAAAGAATTTTAAATTGACGTTTTAATCCATTGTACTAATTCACCCCCTCTTAGTCCCGACTCGATCCTAATACTCATCACTTGAATTTTCTTTGAAGTGGTCTTCATGGGTTCTTGGTGCCATATCCTTTCTGTTCTTTGGAAGGTTGTTCTCAAGCTCTTCATGAGCATTGCAAGTCATCTCATAGGTCATTAATGACCCGATAGGTTCTTCGAGAGGGAAATTATTCAAGTCCTTGGCCTCTTGAATGGTCGATACTTTGGGGTTCTAACTCTTTGGAAGGGATCTCAATATTTTATTAACAAGTTTGAAATTAGAAAAACTTTTAGCAAGTCCTTTTAGACCATTGTTGACAACCGTAAACCGAGTGTATACGTCTCCAATGGTCTCACTTGGTTTCATCCGAAACAACTCATAGGTATGGACTAAAAGATTAATTTTGGACTCCTTTACTCTACTAGTGCCTTCGTGAGTGATTTCGAGTATATACAAAATATCAAAAACTATTTCACAAATAGATACTCGATTGAACTCGTTTTTATCTAAAGCGCAAAATAAGGCATTCATAGCCTTGGCATTTAAAGAGAAAGTCTTCTTCTCCAACACATTCCAATCATTCATTGGAAGAAAAGACTTTTGAAAGCCATTTTCCACAATGTTTTATAACTCAAAATCCATAAAAATTAGAAAAACCCTCATTCTAGTCTTCCAATAGTTGTAATCCATCCCATTGAACATGGGTGGATATGTAATTGAGTGACCCTCTTGGTTGCCGGCAAATGCCATCTCTCTTTGGTTTCAAACCAAACCCAGAGTGACCTTGCTCTGATACCAATTGTTAGGCTCCAGAGCGGCACTAAGAGTGGGGGGTGAATTAGTACAATAGAAAAAATCATCGATTTTGTAAAATATTCATTCGGTGAAAACCAATTTCGGAAAGTGCTTGACTTTAGAGTAAATGAACTAGCAATTAACTTAGAAATTAATGGAAGTACTAAAAAGCATAATGGAAATGAGCATACTGAAATTTATAGTGGTTCAGTCATTGTGACCTACATCCACTTCATTCCTCCTTCGTCGAGGTCACTAGCATCCACTAATGTTCTTCCTTCAATAAGCGAAGATCAAACACCTCTTTACAGCAATTTCTCCTTTTCTCGGGTTTAGGAGATAACCCTTACAAGCTGTTGAATCTCGGATTTTGATGATGAAATCAATTGGTAAATTGTTTGATTTAATCAATGTGTTGATATAAGTGTTCAAGATTAACTATAATAGCAGTAAGGCGTAAAGCAGATGAGGGGGCGGAGTCAAAGATTCGGACGATGTACCGGGAGCTCACCGAGAGCTCGTCTAAAGATAACCAGAGTTCGTCGAAAGATTACCGAGAGTTCGTCGGAAGATCGCCGAGAGTTCGTCAGGAAGATCGCCAAGAGTTCATTGGGAGTTTGTCGAAAGCATGCTGGAAGACTTGTCGAGAAGTTCGTCAGAGGATTGCCAAGAGAAAAATTGACATACCGGACTAATTACTTACCTTACTCATAGTTAGAACATTAATTGAGTTAGGATTGGGAGGTGATCCCACTAACTCTGTTAGGGACCAATTGGGCCCTTAATAGGGTTGAATTGGGTTGGATTGAACAACTCATTCAGCACTTGAAATCACGACCAGCGGTGGCACTACCAGGGCTAGCGATGGCATCGCTTGGGACTCGGTCTCTTAGGTGTTCTGGACGGTGGTACCGCCCAGATTGGGTGGTGGTATTGCCGACAGTTAATGCTGTCAAGTGGTGGTACCACCCCTATCAAGCGGTGGTATCGCTAGAGCTCGGTCTCTGAGCTCTGTCAAGCAGTCGTACCACCTAGACTGAGTGGTGGTATCGACTAGTGTTAGTCGGCAGGTGGTAGTACCGCCCAATAATGGTGGTGGTACTGCTAGTACCCCAAAATCTGGGGAAAAGGGTTGTCTCCTAAACCCAGTAAAAAGAGAAGAGGGGTGTAAGGAGTTTGATCTTCGCCTATTAAAGGAAGATCATTAGTGAATGCCGGAGGCCTCAACGAAAGAGGAATCGGTGAAGTGGATGTAGGTCATGACGACCAAACCACTCTAAAATCTGGTTTGCATTTACGCTTTGAGTAATTTACTTTCATAGTAAACTGCCTCACCTTCTTGCTTTACATCCACTACGCTTTTCAAGATATCTTTACGAAGACGCTTGTAACTTATCTTTCCGAAATCGATTTTTGTGGAAATCAGTTTTTATCGTACGAAGGTTTTTTAAACCGACGTAATTTTTCCCGCTACACTAATTCACTCTTATTTGGTTTAAAACCCGAGAGATGGAATTTGCCGGCAACCAAGAGGGTCATTCAATTACATGTCCGCCCATATTCAGTGGGACGGATTACATATATTGGAAGACTAGAATCAGGATCTTCCTAATTTCAATGGATTTTGAGTTTTGGAATGTTGTCGAAAATGGTTTTCAAAAGTCTTCTCTTCCAATGAACGATTAGAATAAGTTAGAGAATAAGACTTTCACTTTAAATGCTAAGGTTATGAATGCCTTGTTTTGTACACTTGATAAAAACGAGTTTAATTGAGTGTCTATTTGTGAAACGATTTTTAATATTTGGTATACACTCGAAGTTACTCATGAGGGCACTAGTAGCGTAAAGGAGTCGAAAATTAATCTTTTAGTCCATACTTATGAGTTGTTTCGGATGAAACCGAGTGAGACCATTGAAGACATGCATACCCGATTTACGGATGTCGTCAATGGTCTAAAAGGACTTGGTAAAAGTTTCTCGGATTTTGAACTTGTTAATGAAATCTTAAGATCGCTTCCAAAGAGTTAGGACCCTAAAGTAATGGCCATTAAAGAGGCCAAAGATTTAAATAACTTTCCTCTCGAAGAACTAATCGAGTCACTAATAACCTATGAGATGACTTGTAATGCTCATGAAGAGCTTGAGAACATCCTTCCAAAGAACAAGAAGGATATAGCACTAAGAACACAAGAAGACAACTTGAAAGAAAATTCAAGTGATGAGGACTATGATGATGACTTGGCACTCTTGACAAGAAAGTTCAAAAAATTCATAAAAAGGAATAAATTTAGAAATGACATGATAAGACCCTAAAGTCTTATCGTCTCTCTGATACCAAATGATAAGACCATAAGTCTTATTGTGGAAGAAATGGGAGAAAAAAGAAAGAAATGGTAAGGTTTTGATACCAAATGATAAGATCCTAAAGTCTTATCATAAAAGAATGGGAGAAAAGGGGATGATCGCTTCGAGGGGATCGGCCTCCTAGGGTTTATCCATAGAGTGGAATAACATTTCATTGATTGATTGGTTGATTCCTAAAAGAAAGGGTTACATCACAATTTATAGAGTTCCGCCTAGAGTCCACTAGGACTTGGACTCTAATAATAAATAAATATTAAATAAACCTCTACCTGACACTAACTGAATTAAACAGACTCAATAAACAACTGAACTAAACAGACTCAATAAACATTATTCAAAAGCTTAGAAAAAGGGTCCTAAAAATTCCTCCCTCTTCAAATCAGCCTTGTCCTCAAGGCTAAGCAGTATCAATCTCGGGCAGCTTCTCTTTTTGCACTTTAGTCATTGACTATCTGCAACGCATCACAACTCGTTGATAAAGTAAGTATGGTCTCCACTTTTTGATAGTGTAAGCAACAGGTCGGTCTTTCAGTGTAGTAATTATTGTAAGAAACTTTTGGCCCTATATAATCAATTTTATCTTTGAACCTTTACTATCACAAGTGAAAATCCGTCCGTCAACGATCTTTACTTCAAATCTATCATAGTCTTCATTGTGGTGGGCCAATTGATCAATAGTCTCACTATCCATAAAATTGTTAGTACTACTAGTATCAATCAAAACTATAATAAACTGATGTTCCAGAGTTCCACAAAATCCCATAGTTTGCGGGTTAGAGTAGCCGATTAATGCATGCATTGTATGTATGGTAGGTCCAATATCTTCATTAGAATTTATACCTTCATGATCGGAGTCCACATTCTTAACTTTTGGTTCCTCTCCAATTGGTTCAATCATCAGAAGTTGCCCTTGTTTACATCGGAGCTCCATACTCCACTTTTCATCATAGTACAAACCCCTTGCTGATCTTTCCTTACTAATTTTTTTCTCAAGTAGATGTGCAAATGAGATCACGGCTATCATAGTGCAGGGTTGACGAGCCTTAACTTCACACCGGATCTCTGGAATAAGCCATTCAATAAATGTACCCAAAAGTTTTCGTTCCGACCAATCTCTAGCTTGATTTGATAATCTTTCAAACATGCTCCGATATTCCAACACTGTAGAAGTCTGACGAATTTTAGCAAGTTGTCCATCAATATTCTTATATTTCGATGGGCTGAAGCAAACAAGAAGCCATCTTTTGAACTACGCCCAGGAAGGAACTTCGTGGAAAGTTTTATACTAATCGTACCATTGGATTGCATCTCCATCGAGCTGGATTAAAGCCACTTCTACCTTAGATTCTTCTAGGGTTCTATGAAAATGAAAAAACAATTTCGCCCTAGAGATCCAACTAGTTTGATCTCCATCTTTCCATCTCAAAAATTCCACCTTCATGTGTGAGTAGTTTGTGTCACAATCCTGGGGCCCTTTTCTTGTATTTTCATATCTGTGCAACGTAGAACTTGAGCCCCCATTTTGTTAAAATTTGCTGAGGCTCTCCAGTAGGCTAGTTTTGAAATCATTAAGTATTTCTTGCAACCGGTTCTCAATTCTGATTTCCAATGCTTCTATTTGTGCTTTCACTAAGTTATCAGTGGCCATTGCGTAAGACTGCAAGGGTTTGTCTATAGACTGGAATAATATTTTATTGATTGATTGATTGATTTCTTAAAGAAAGGGTTACATCACTATTTATAGAGTTCCACCTAGAGTCCATCAAGACTTAGACTCTTAATAATAATTAAATATTAAATAAACCTCTACTCGAATCTAACTGAACTAAACAGACTCAATAAATAACTGAACTAAACAGACTCAATAAACATTATTCAAAAGCTCAGAAAAAGGGTCCTAACAATTCCTCCCTCTTCAAATCAACCTTGTCCTTAAGACTGACCAGCATCAAACATGGGGAGCTTCTCTTTTAGCACTTCAGTCATAGGCTATCTATAATGCATCACAACCTGTTGATCAAGTAAATATGGTCTCCACTTTTTGATAGTGTAAGCAACAGGTCAATCTTTCAATGTAGTAATAATCATTGCAAGAAACTCCTGGCCTTGTATAATCAATTTTATCTTTGAACATTTGCTATCATAAGTTAAAATCCATCCATCAACGATTTTTACTTTGAATCTGTCATAGTGTGGTGGGCCAATCGGTCAATAGTCTCACTGTTCATAAAATTATTAGTGCCATCAATATCAATCAAAACTATAATAGGTTGATGTTCAAGAGTTCCACCATCTTTCATAGTTTGTGGGTTAGAGTAGTCGGCTAATGCATACAATGTATGTATGGTAGGTTCAACATCTTTATTAGAATTTATACCTTCATGATCGGAGTCCACATTCTTAGCTTTTGGTTCCTCTCCAATTGGTTCAATCATCAGAAGTTGCACTTGTTTATATTGGTACTCCATACTCCACTTTTCATCATAGTACAAACCCCTTGCTGATCTTTCCTTGCAAATTTTTTTCTCATGTAGATGTACGAATGAGATTGCAACTATCATAGTATGGGGTTGACAAGCCTTAACTTCACACTGGATCTATGGAATTAGCCCTTCAATAAATGTACCTAGAAGTTGTCGTTCCGACCAATCTCTAGCTTGATTTGATAATCTTTCAAACCTACTCTGATAGTCCAACACTATAGAAGTCTGATGAATTTTGACGAGCTGGCCATCAACATTCACATATTCAGATGGGCCAAAGTGAACAAGAAGCCCTCTTTTGAACTACTCCCACAAAGGAACTTCGTAGAAAGTTTTATACCAATCATACCATTGGATTGCATCTCTATTGAGTTGGATTGAGGCCACTTCTACCTTGGATTCTTCTAGGGTTCTATGAAAACAAAAAAAAATTTCCGCCCTAGAGATCCAACTGGTCAAATCCCCATCTTCCCATCTCGAAAATTCCACCTTCATGTGTGAGTAGTTTGTATCATAGTCTTGGGGCCCTTTTCCTGTATTTCCAGATCTATGCAACGTAGAACTTGATCTCCCATCTTGTTGAAAGTTGCTAAAGTACTCCAACAAGCTCTTTTTGAAATCATGAAGGGTTTCTTGTAGTCGATTCTCAATTCTGGTTTCCAATGTTTTCATTTGTGCTTTCATTGAGTTATTGGCAGCCATTACGTATGACTGCAAATCTGTAATCTCAACTCTTATTTTTTATGTCGGTCAAGGGCATCAACCCCGCTGCGGCCGTTGCGTTGGAGGAAGAGTTGCTGCCTTGTTTCTATCATTGCGTGGGATGAGAGCGCTAGTGTTGGAAAGCGACTGCGTCGATGTGGCTGCAGTTGTTGCAACCCAAGGGGCGATCGTCGAGCAACTTGCGGTGATGGCAACCTGCAGTGATCCAACCTGCAGTTGTGGCAGAAGATGCTAAGCAAGGAGGAGGCGCCGTTGAAGCAGCCAGGGTTGAGAAGAGGAATCGGTGGTGCGTGTGCTGTTGGGGTTAAGGTAGGGTAGCGTACTTGCTGTGGTTGCTACGTGCGCTGCTAGATGGCGGCTGCTGCAGAATGAGGGGTTGGTCGCTGGCCGAGAGCAACGGCGACAGGTGGTTACAATTGGCAGCTGCGGCAACAGATGGTGCCACTATTTTTATTGCTGCGTGCGGCGGTGGTTATTGTGTGCTTTGTTTTTGTCACACCACAGAAGGAGTTGGCCGAAAGGATAATGAGCGATTGAGGAGAAGGTTGCGGTGGCTGGCAATAATGGTGGTCGCTGGCCAGACTACAACAGTGGTGGTGGAGAAGGAGGCAACGAGGGTCGCAATAGCGATCGATGGGGGCTGCAGCAACAAAGGAAACTCTATTTCTGCAACCGTTGCAATGAGCGCTACGGCAACCGGCGGCTGCAGCTACGGTGGAGGCAACCGGTGCCTACGGCAGTAGAGGGGCCGGCGGCTGCTCTATTTCTATCGCACCATAGAAACAGCGACGCTGACGGATCGTGCGACCAAAGCTGCAACCAAGGGAAGGCAGCGATGGTGGTGCAGCTAGGGCAGCGTCGCCGATAGTAGAAGCGGCGATGGGTGGTCCGCTGGCTAGGAAACGGCACTAGCGGTCCTTCTCGCTCGAGCGAGATGGGGAAGTGAGGAGGAGAGGTCACTGGCCGGGGGGGGCAGCGACGGCGGTGGTGGCTGCTGGCTGGGCAACAGCGGCGACGGCGGCGGTGGTCCGTTGGCTGGGAAGCAGCGACGGCTGGTGGACTAGCCGGAAGCAGGGGAAGCAGGGGTGGTGTTAGGACTCTAGCTAGGAGAGCCCTAATTGTAAGAGGCATTCATGTAAAACCTACCTAAGCCGACCCCTATTAAAGACGTGAAGAGGTCGGCTAGGGTTAGGTGGTTGTTTCTTAGAGAAGAATTAGGAGTTGTAAAGGAATATGAGTCTTGAGTAGGAGTCCTATTAGGAGTTGGTTAGAAGTAGGAGTCTTGTATAGGAGTCCTATTAGGAGTTAGGGTTTAGAAGACCTATAAATAGCCATGTATTCCTTCTCTTTTGATAAGCAATAGATGAATCTTTTCTACAGCCTTTGAGCTGCAACTTGGAGGGAGGAACCCCTATAGAGTTCCAAGGAGGCCGATCCCCTAAAGAGATCAACCCCAAGTATAGAATCTGCAAGGGTTCTAACACCTAGTATCAGAGCAGGCATCTCACTGCCCTTCCACAGCGACCTATCAGCCCTCCACAGCCACCCAAAGTAATTCCCACAATTGCTCGCCAAATTCCGTCGTCATCTCCACCATCCTAGTTCATCCTTTGATCTTCTCGTGAATTCCAACAGGGTCTGGTTTCCTACCTTACTACTACTGCAATTTAGTTATCCTTATTCGAAAATAAAAAAAAAATTGTTCTAAAATTTCTGTATAAACTTTTCGTCGTAAAGTTTTCATCTCTACGACGAAAGATACAGTATAGAATTTCAGCCACATAGCACAGTATGTTTGATCTTGCTACTACATTTTTTCTATCCAAATCTCTGCAAAATTTTCATGACAGCTTTCAAACTTCCTAACAGCAGATTTCTCTTTGGTTTTGTCAAAAAATTCTCAATATAAACCATTGATCTTTTACGTCTAAGCTGCTATACTTCAAAATCTACACTGTAAAATTCCAGCCGCATAGCACAGTTTGTTTGTTCTTGCTACTATATTTTTTCTGTCCAAATCTCTATGAAATTTTTATGATAGATTTGACACTTCCTAACAGTAAATTTCTCTTTGGTTTCGTTGAAAAATTCTCAATATAAATCACTGATCTTTTATGTCCAATCTGCTATATTTGAAAATCTGCAGAAAATTTCAGCCACATATTGTTGCCTTAACCGATCTATTTGCAATCCTTTTTGAACAAAATTTCTTGTATACTTCATAGATCATCTTGGCTTCCATCTAAGATTGATCTATTAAGGAATTCATCTCTAAAAATAATTTTGTATTGCTGCAAATATTCGTCGCAAGCCGCTGAAATTTTTCGATGAGAATTCTGCTATCGCAACTTGCACCAATTTCCTTGTTGTTATACTGCCAAAATTTTCTTGATTAAATTGGATATCCTTGCTGTCATATAAACTGAGATTTTGCTATCAATTCCCTCCTCAAATCTCTCAAGTTATTGGTGAAAATTTTGTCGAAAAACCATTGTTTCTTTGACGACAATTCTGCTCTTACAAGACAACACATACTTGTAGCAACTTCCACTGATTTCTATCAAACCTTTGCTGCCATCTACCACAGATCCAAAACTTTCATCCACAGCCATAAAACTCCACCAAATCACACCCTCAAACTGCACCCTTAACAGCTACAAAACAAGCCTAAACCGCAACCTACATCCACCAATCCACCAACCTGATAGAACCCTTGCGGATTCTAAACTTGGGGTTGATCTCTTTAGGGGATCAGCCTCCTTGGAACTCTATAGGGGTTCCTCCCTCCAAGTTGCTACTCAAAGGCTGCAGAAAAGATTCATCTATTGCTTATCAAAAGAGGAGGAATACATGGCTATTTATAGGGCTTCTAAACCCTAACTCCTAATAGGACTCCTACTCAAGACTCCTAATAGGACTCCTACTCAAGACTCTTACTTTTAACCAACTCCTAATAGGACTCCTACTCAAGACTCCTAATAGGACTCCTACTTAAGACTCCTATTCCTTTACAACTCATATTTCTTCTCTAAGAAACATCCTCCTAACCCTAGCCGGCCTCTTCACCTCTTTAATAAGGGTCGGCTTAGGTAGGTTTTACATGAATGTCCTTCTCAATTAAGACTCTCCTAGCTAGA
>LVTN01002018.1:7591-18300 GCA_001649415.1 Musa itinerans | reverse complement strand
GATAGAGATCCACTAATCTAAAAGGCTTGGGTAATTGGATACAAATCCAATACCCACTAGGGGAGGATCCATTAGGGTTTGATAGGGGACCTCTATAAATAGGAGGGATTCAGAGCCTCATAGGCTAGAGTCTTTGCTTGCCTCTCCTATTCTCCTCCCCCTCTCCACCTCAGAGCAGGCTTGGAGTTTTGAGGAGCATCGTCGTAGACCTACTATGTGGATCATCGCTAGAGAGGAGGACGCTTGACCTCCTTCACCCTCTCCTAAAGATTTGTAAGGAAACAAGGATATACGATCTCCCTAGGTAACACAATCTACTCTATACGCAGTTTTAAGTTTCGCGGATTTTGCACACCAATCTTTGCACAATGACGAACATCTCTTTGGGAAAAGGGCATTTTGTTTTCTTGTTCTTCCGTTGCGCATGTGATGTCGCCCCCAAGATTTCCCAATAGTGGTATCAGATCCAGGTTATTCGTGCAATAGATTGGTTTTGAACTGTGTGTGTTGTGTTTTGGAGAAGCTTTTGACGTCAAAATCGTTGACGCAAATGCGAGAAAGGGCAGCAACTATTACTACCTTCGCTGCCGTCGCAGATGGCAGCACTGCCATCTACGTGCAAGCAGGCCACTTGCAGTGGTAGCCGCAAGGCAGGACGCGTGCAGCCAGGCCCCTATGAGCGGGCACGGCAGTCACCTGCATGCGGGCACTTCGCCCGCATGCAAGGGCGGCGCCTAAGTGTCCTGGACCCACGAGCAGAGGCGCCAACGGCCGCTGCGTCCGCGGGCTGAGGCATAGCAGTGGCAGCGAGGGCGGCCGTTGCTCCTGCGGGGTGATGCGCCGTAGGGCAGCGGCGCTTGTGGCCGCTACTCCTGCGGGCAAAACCCCCACAGGGGCGGCCGCCCAGCGAGGCAGCACCGCCTGCGGGCGTTGCCTCATGGGCAGAACCGCCTACGTAGTGGGCAGTGCCCACAAGGGTGCCTGCCCGTGGAGGGGGCGGCACCCACAGGGGCGCCCGCCCGCGGGAGGCAGCGCTACCCACAGGGGCGCCCCACCTGCAAGGGTGGCACCCTGGCCCCGCCGCACATGCCATCGTCGGTAGGGTGGTACTTCTTGGATTTGATTATGAAATTATTTACAAAAATGGGAAAGAAAACATTGTTGCAGATGCACTCTCACGGCTACCTGAGCAAGCTAAGGTTTCAGCCATCTCCCTTCCTACCACCAGTCTCCTCGAGGATATTAGGGAAGAATGGAAGAAGGATACAGAGATCAGCAACATCATAAAACAATTGGCGGAGGATCCAAGTGCAATAGCCCACTATACTTGGGATTCGAGGGATCTACGTTACAAAGGTCGCATTGTGCTTATACCTGACTCCCCTTGCATCACAATCATCCTGCATGAAATGCACTCCATACCTTCAGCAGGGCAATCTGGATTCCTAAGAACCTACAAAAGAGTGAAGCAAAATTTTTATTAGAGAGGGATGAAAAAAATTATTGCTGAATACGTAGCACAATGTGATGTATGTCAACAGCACAAGGGTGAAACTGTAGCAAATCCAGGGAAGCTACAACCACTACCCATACCGGACTCAGTGTGGACTGACATCTCCATGGACTTCATTGAAGGGCTGCCACCTTCCAAAGGTAAAAGCACAATTCTCGTGGTGGTTGATCGACTTACGAAATATGCTCATTTTTGTGCTGTGAGAAATCCCTACACTGCTACTAGTATTGCCCAGATTTTCATAGAAAATATTGTTAAACTACAAGGGATGCCAAGGTCCATTGTAAGTGATCGTGACAGGATCTTCACTAGTAAATTTTGGACCGAGTTATTTCAGTTACAAGGCACCAAACTCAAGATGAGCACAGCGTATCATCCACAAACTGATGACCAAACGGAAGTGGTAAACAGGTGTTTAGAGACATACCTTCGATGCTTCGCCAGCGACCGACCAAAAGAGTGGGCGAAATGGCTTCCCTGGGCCGAATGGTGGTATAATACTACATATCATTCATCTATAAAATGTACCCCTTATGAAGCCTTGTATGGTCGGCCGGCCCATGTGATTCCAAAGTATGTAATTGGCTCGGCCAAGGTTGATCAGGTTGACCAAGAATTGATTGACAGGGACAAACTCCTACAACTATTAAAGGATAATCTCTCTACCGCTCAAGCCAGAATGAAGCAGCAAGCCGACACACGACGAAGCGAAAGAGAATTTTCAATAGGAGATTGGGTTTATCTTCGTCTACAGCCATACAAGCAACTCTCCATCAACACTCGAGCCTCCATGAAGCTATCCCCACGTTTTTATGGGCCCTATCAGATCATAGAGCGTATTGGAGCTGTGGCGTACAGACTTAAATTACCTGAGGATGCCAAAATTCACCCTATCTTCCACGTGTCCTGCCTGAAGCCCAAGTTGGGAGAACACGAGTCACCCCAGATCCAACTACCCAACACCACTGAGGATGGAGTTATTCAAGCCCAACCACAAGCCATCCTCGATCGCAGGATCGTGATGCATCGCCAACGTCCCTCTACTGAAGTACTAGTGCATTGGAATAATTTACCACTTGAAGACGCCACATGGGAACCATATGAGGAGCTAAAGATCCGGTTCCCTGAGTTCATGGAATCTCAGCCTTGAGGACAAGGCTGATTTGAAGAGGGCGGGTCTGTTAGGACTCTAACTAGGAGAGTCCTAATTGTGAGAGGCATTTATGTAAAACCTACCTAAGCCAACCCCTATTAAAGAGGGGCTAGGGTTAGGAGGTTATTTCTTAGAGAAGAATTAGAAGTTGTAAAGGAATAGGAGTCTTAAGTTGGAGTCCTATTAGGAGTTGGCTAGAAGTAAGAGTCCTATTAGAAGTTAGGGTTTAGAAGCCCTATAAATAGCCATGTATTCCTCCTCTTTTGATAAGCAATAGATAAATTTTTTCTACAGTCTTTGAGCAGCAACTTGGAGGGAGGAACCCCTATAGAGTTCTAAGGAGGCCGATCCCCTGAAGAGATCAACCCCAAGTTTAGAATCTGCAAGGGTTTTAACAGCTCATTTTCATTCTTAACAAAGTCATAAGATCTAATTGCCTCATTAAAACTTATGTTCCAACTTCGAGAACTTGCTTTAGTCTATAAATAGACCTAAGTGTTGGGAATTCTTGGGGGTGACATCACAAGCATAGTAGAAGAACAGAAAATAAAATCCCCAATTCCCAAAGATATGTTCATCGTCGTGCAAAGATTGGTGTGCAAAAATTCGCAAAACAGAAAACCACATATGAGATAGATTGTGTTACATAGGGAGATCGTATATCCTAGAATCCATGTAGATCTCTTGGATATGGTGAAGGAGGTCAAGCGCCCTCCTCACTAGCGGTGATCCACATAGTAGGGCTGCAATGACACTCCTTAAAACTCCAAGCCTGTTCAGAGGTGGAGAGAGGGAGGAGAATAGGAGAGGAAGCAAAGAGCTCTAGCCTATAAACCACTGATTCCCTCCTATTTATAGAGGTCCCCTATCAACTTAACCATAATGGATCCTCCCATATTGGATATTAGATCTCCATCCAACTACCCAAGCCTCTTAGATTAGTAGATCTCTATCCAATAATCTCATATGGACTCTTAATAGATCTCATCCATATGATCCAATAATTAAGGGGCTTATTGGAAATCTAATAAGATAGGGGCTCCAATAGATATCTCATATCCGAACTTCTACTCATCTCAATGCCTACTATATGTGTGTGACCCTCTAGACCCAATATCGAGCTAGCCATGAGTCATACCTATCAGAACTCCTTCTAGCTCATCGATTGTAGATGTACTAGGCCACTACGTCGTAGTCGCCAAATGATACAAGAGAATCTAATCCATTGTATCAATCTATCCTCAGTTACCATGTACCTATAGTCCCTCATCCATCTAATATCCTAGAGACCGTATACTGGGTATAGTGCTGTCAAACCCATATGGTTTCTACTCGAGTCTCGCTCTAATCGGATTCTCCCGGAGAACTCTTTCTCTCTCAATCTGAATGACCTTGGCTAGGGATTTGTATGAGCAAGAACACATGGGACATTTCTCTCATAACACCAAGAGTGGATGATCCTCTATCAACACTCAATAGCCCTTGAAAGGTTGACTACCACTCCCGATGACCAGCTGTGCTAGATTTGGGACATTCAAACCTCTAAGTCTAGTATCAAAGGGTGGAGCACTCATACAGGATATCCTTGGTGTCTCAAGTCTAAGGACCAAATACATCACTAGGACTATGGCATCGTTGTCTAACAATAATCCATCATCAGCCATTCAGCACTCCGTAAGCGGATCAATCAGTGAACTCATTCTCCAAAGAGCACCTGTACTGTTTCCCTAGTGTCCCCACACGAGCAGCTATGAGACCAGCTGCATCCATCAAATGGATGGGTATACAACACACCAGTCTGTCCGGTTATGTCGTTGTCCCTCTCGAGTAACCTACAACCGGGATTATTTAGGATCTGTGTTTAAAGGCGAATCGGTCTCATTATCATGATCTCATCATAATCTGATTCCCATTACATAGATCCAAGGATATCACAATATATATATGCATATATACAATAGTCAATATAAAGTGATAAAATACCAAAATATAATAAGCAAAAAAGACTGCGTGTCAAGTCACACGTGCCATCACTCACATGATTAGCTTGCAGGGCATATATGACAAGCAATCTCCCACTTAACCTAAAGCCAATCACTTATTTATCTGACCCCCATCAGACTCTTGTGATGCTCAAAGACAATTTGAAACAACGACTTTGTTAGTGGATCTGCAATGTTATCTTCGGATGGAACTCTTTCCACTACTACATCTCCTCGGGTCATGATCTCTCTAATAAGTTGGAACCTCCTCATAACACTTCTGATGAGACCCGAGTTCCCTTATTTGAGCAATCACCCCGTAGTTGTTACAATATAAGGGAATCAGCTCCTCGCTACCTTGCATGACTCCCAGATCTGCGATGAACTTTTTCATCCAAACTCCCTCTTTTGCTGCCTTTGCTGCAGCAATATACTCTGCATCTGTGGTCGAGTCAGTAGTAGTATCTTACTTGGAACTCTTCCAGCACACTGCTCCTCTATTCAAGGTGTACAAATACCCTGAATTCGACTTCCTATCATCGACATCAGACTGAAAACTCGAGTCCACGTAGCCTTCAACCTGAGGCTACTACCTCCATATACTAGTAAAAGATCCTTAGTCCTTCTCAAGTATTTAAGGATATATTTTACTACTTTCTAGTGCTCCAAGCCTGGATCTATATGATACCTGCTCGTGACACTCAGAGTATGCGCTATATTAGGCTTGGTACATAGCATGACATACATGATAGACTTTATCGCTGTGGCATAGGGTATCCTATCCATGTTCACCCTTTCTTCAAGAGTCTTTGGGGACATACTCCTAGAAAGCGATATCCCATGTCTCATCGGTATGAGACCTCTCTTGGAATTTTTCTCTTGGATCTATCTCTATAGATTTGAATCCCCAAGATATAGGATGCTTCCCCTAAGTCCTTTATGGAGAAGTGTCTAGATAACCAAGCCTTTACTATGGATACCATTCATACATCATTCCCAATGACTAGGATGTCATCCACATATAACACCAAGAAGGTGATAGCGCTCCCACTTACCTTCCTGTACACACAAGGCTCATCTTCCTTCTTAACGAAGTCATAAGATCTGATTGCCTCATCAAATCTTATGTTCTAATTTCGAGAAGCTTACTTTAGTTTATAAATGGATCTAAGCAACCTGCACACCTTATCTAGGCAGTCTTTGGACACGAATCTCTTGGGCTATATCATATACACCTCCTCCTTTAGGTTGTCATTGGGGAATACTGTTTTCACGTCCATTTACCAGATCTTATAATCATAGTGTGCTGTAATAGTTAATAGAATTCGGATGGATTTTAGCATAGCTACAGGTGAGAAGGTTTCGTCATAGTTGACACCTTGCCTTTGATGTTACCCTTTAGCCACTAGCCTTGCTTTATAGGTCTCTACCTTTCCATCTACTATGATCTTCTTCTTAAAGATCCACTTGTAACCAATGGGTACAATACCCTCGGGTGCATCAACTAGGTTCCAAACCTCATTGGAGTACATGGAATCTATCTCAGAATTCATGGCTTCTTGCCACTTCCCGAAGTCTATACTCATAATAGCCCTCTCGTAGGTCTGAGGATTAATATCCTCAACATCCTCTCCTCTAATATATGCTACATATTTCTTAGGAGGATGAGATACTCTGTCGGACTTACGTAAAGTCGGAACTTGTGTGTTAGGTACCTAAACAAACTCGGGCTGTGGAATGGTGCTCGAGCTAGGTTCTCCAACCTCGCTCAATTCTTTCATGCTCCCATTGTCTCTGCCAAGAATATGTTCCTTCTCAAAGAACACCGCTCTCTTAGCTACAAAGACCTTTTGGTCCTCGAGATGATAGAAATAATACCCATTAGTTTCATTGGGGTATCCGACGAATATTCATCATTCCATCCTGGATTCCAATTTGTTGGGATTGTATCTTTTGACGTGGGTAGGGTAGCCCCAAATCTTAACAACCTTAAGATCAAGCTTCTTCCCTTTTGTTAGGACTCTAGTTAGAAGAGTCCTAATTGAGTTTCATTGAAAGGGGCATTTATATAAAACCTACCTAGCCAACCCCTATTAGAGGCTGGCTAAGGTTAGGATTAGTTTGGAGGTTGCTTCTTAGAGAAGCATTAGGAGTTGTTTAGAAGTAGGAGTCATATTAGGAGTTGGTTAAAAGTAGGAGTCCTATTAAGAGTTGAGGTTTAGAAGCCCTATAAATAGTCATATATTTATCCTCTTTTGAAAAGGAATAGATGAATCTTTTTAACAGCCTTTGAGAAGCAACTTGGAGGATGAAACCCCTATAGAGTTCCAAGGAGGCCGATCCCCTAAATAGATCAATCCCAAGCTTAGAATCCACAAGAGTTCTATCACTTGGTATTAGAGCAGCATTCTTGGCATCTTGCTGCCCTTCCACAGCCATCCATCAACCCTCCACAACTGCCCAAAGCAATTCCAAAATTGCTTAAAAGATCATCGCCGAATTTCGCCGTCATCTCCACAACAGCAAATCATCCTTTGATCTCCCCGTGAATTACAACAGGTTCTAGTTTCCTACCTTACTGCTGCTGCAATTTAGTTATCCTTATTCAAAAATCCAAAAAAATTATTGTTCCTATATTTCTGCATAAACTTTTTATCATAAAGTTTTCATCTCTACGACGAAAGATGCACTACAGAATTCCAACCGCATAGCATAGCTTATTTGATCTAGCTACTACGTTTTTTCTATCCAAATCTCTACAAAACTTTTATGATAGCTTTGACACTTCCTAATAGTAGATTTCCCTTTAGTTTCATTAAAAAATTCTCAATTTAAACCATTGACCTTTTACAACCAAACTGCTACACTTTAGACGTAAAAACTTACTGTAGTACCTTTCCATGATCCTCAATTTTTCTGAACCTTCCACCACCCCATGCCATTAACCCATCAATAGAAAAAAGATAAGGACATCTCTGATATACAAGCATATGCTATGGCTTCTCAAGAACCAATTGATTCCAAATTTGAAGCATTGGAATCTCGGATTGAATCGCGGCTTGAATCATGCTTGTAGGACAAATTGCGTGCTTTGTTTGCAGAATTCAGAATTGGACAACCATCGAGTCCAACCAAATTTCAGCAAGGAGAGAGTTTAGAGAGGACTCTAGAGAAGGAGGGACAGCCCTCGGACATACTTCAGCCATACATGAGGGTGGATTTTCCGTGATGGGAAGAAGGAGACCCGGTGGGGTGGATTTTGCGGGCCGAATGTTACTTTCGCTACTACTAAATGTTGGATGATGCTATGGTGGAAATTGCTATCATCCACCTCGAAGGAGATGTTATTCAATAGTACAATTGGCTTGAATACAATCATGGGGCTCCAACGTGGAATCAATTTAAGAACGCACTACTGAATCGTTTTGGACCTACGGAGTATGAAAATATCGATGGCCAACTCACAAAGATTCGTCAAACCTCTACGATTCAAGAGTACCTAACCAAGTTTGAGAAGCTATCCTACCTTGCTCATGATTGGACTAACCGTCAATTATTAGGAACATTCATCGAAGGACTCAAGCCAAAGATAAAAGGGGAGGTTAAGGCATGGTAGCCCCATACCGTGACAACTGTGATTTCTTTCGCCCGAATACAAGAAGAACAGCTCAACCAAGATGCTCAGAGGATGAGAACCTCTCCTAGGCCCACAACATATAAACCTCCTTCTACTCCCAACCATCCTTTGCTGCTAAAAAAATTGACAAGAGAAGAACTACGTGACCGATCAGTAAAGGGTCTTTGTTGGCATTGCAACGAGCCATGGAACCACGATCATCGCTGCAAAAGGGGCCACCTCCTACTGATTGAACCTCTTGAAGACATGGCGAAGGAGGTCTAGGAGTATGAGGAAGAGGTTATGGATAAAGAATAATAGTCGGTTGATATTACGATGCATGCCCTTGCTAGATATGCGAACCCGCAAATGATGAAAGTGGGAGGACTTCTGAAGCAACTACCTATCACCGTTCTTATTGACACCAGGAGCACTAATAATTTTATGAACAGTAAGGTTGCTATCCAAATGGCCGTACCTATCGAGAATTGTAGCAGGTTTAACGTTAAAGTCGCCGACGGACGAATTTTGAATTGTGATCATAGGTGCTCACGGGTGAAACTATTACTGCAGGACCAAGAGATAATTGCATATTTCTTCCTCCTCCCTATCGATGATTATGAGGCCATGTTTGGCATCGAATGGCTGATGACATTAGGTGATATTTTCTAGAACATTATAAAACTAATTATGAAATTTTACAGTAAGGGGAAACAGGTGCACGGGAAATATGGGGGGTGACGTAACGATGATTTGTACACAACGAATGGAGAAGGTTTTGCACAAAGCATGCAGCAACTTTTTAGTAAAATATGAGCAGCAAACTAAGGGAGAGCCAACAGAATTTGAAGATCCAAACCTACTTCCTTTGCTTGTTGAATTTTCAGATATATTTGATGAACCGCACAACCTACCTCCTACCTGTCGGCATGATTATTGTATACCAATTCTTCTAGGCAAACCCCCAGTAAATACTCGGCCATATCAGTATCCATATCTCTAGAAGGATGAAATAAAAAAAATTATAAAAGAGATGCTCCAAATAGGAGTTATTCGACCAATTTGCAGCCCCTAACTCTTCACTAGTGCTCCTCGTACGAAAGAAGGACGGAACATGACGAATGTGCATTGATTATTGAGCTCTCAATGGCACAACCGTCAAGGACTTTTGTTATTAAAGTCGATGCCTTTGGAGTCAGAATTGGTGCTATACTAATGCAAGATGGCCGCCCCCTCACTTATACTAGTAAGGCATTATCTCCTTCCCATCTCAGGATGACTATTTACGATAAGCAAATGCTCACGATTGTGCATGCAGTGACCAAATAGAGACCGTACTTGATCAAGCGATGCTTTCAAATCAAGACGGACTATAAAAGCCTAAAATATTTCTTGGAGTAGAAGATATCTTCGCCTAATTATGAAATAATTTATAAAAAGGAGAAAGAGAATATTGTTGCAGATGCGCTTTCGTGGCTACCCGAGCAAGCTGAATTTTTGGCCGTTTTACTTTCGACCAGCGACTTCCTTGAGGATATTAAGAGGGAATGGCTGGAAGATCCGGAGATCAGTTAGATCATAAAAAAATGGAAAGAAACACTAAGCTCCATGGCTCACTACAGTTGGGACTCAAATAAATTGAGCTATAAGGGATGCATTGTGCTTTTGCAAAATTATACTTGCATAAAAACCATCTTTCAAGAGATGCATTCCACACCTACGGCCGGGCACTCTAGGTTCCTTTGAACCTATGAGAGAATTAAGCAAAATTTTTATTGGGTATGGATGAAAAATATTATTGCTAAATTTGTGGCACAATGTGATGTACGTTAACTGCTAGTCATAGGTGCCTAGTAAGCCAATCACGTGAGTGATGGTACGTGTGACTTGATACGGAATCTTTTTGCTTATTATATTTTGGCATATATCACTTTATATTAATTATTGCGTATATGCATGTATATATTGTAATGTCTTTGGATTTGTGCAACGGAAATCGGATCGTGATGAGATCACAATAATGAGATCGATTCACCTTTAAACATTCTCGGTCATAGGTTACTCAAGAGGGACATCGAGATAACCGAACAGACTGGTGTGCTGTATACATGTCCATATGATGGATACAGCTGGTCTTATAGCTGCTCATGTGGGACACTAGGGATATAGTACAGGTGCTCATTGGAGAATGAGTTCACTTATTGATCCGCTTACGGAATGCTAGATGTTTGATGAAGCCTTATTGTCAGACAGCAATTCCGTAGTCCTAGTGGTGTATCTGGTCCTTAGACTTGAGACACCAAGGATGTCCTGTATGAGTGCTCCACTCTTTGATACCAGACTTATAGGTTTGGCTATCCTAGATCTAGTACAACTGGTCTGACAGCGTCATGTTCGATATACGGTCTTTGAGATTTTAGATAGATGAGGGACTATAGGTACACG
>LVTN01002016.1:0-45984 GCA_001649415.1 Musa itinerans | reverse complement strand
ATATATATATGCATATATGCAATAGTTAATATAAAGTGATATATGCCAAAATATAATAAGCAAAAAGATTCTATATCAAGTCACACGTGCCATCACTCACGTGATTGGCTTACTAGGCACCTATGACTAGCAATATCCCTGTCTATCTATTCCTTATATTTTAGTGCAGATTTAATTTCCTGATACGAAATTGTTTCTTTTCCATAAATCATAGTATCACGAAAATACTTAAAGGATTGGGGAAGAGAACACAAAAGTAACAGGGTCTTATCCTCATCATCAATTTTCACATCTATATTCTCCAAATCCATAACTAAGGAATCAAATTTATCAAGATATAAGAGTATAGATGTACCTTCAGTCATCCGAAGCATATACAAACTCTGCTTCAAGTAGAGACGATTCTCCACTGTCCTCTTCATATACAAGGCTTTAAGTTTGTCATAGTCTTTGTCATAGTCTCCATAACTACCTCCTATAAAACTTCGTTAGAGAAATTTAGAATAATACTTGATCAGGCCTTCTTATCTATACCCGCAAGCTCTTCTTGTGACATATCATTTGGAATGTTCTCAGCTCCCTGTAGTGCTAAATCAACTCCGTCTTGAACCATAATGGCTTTCATCTTGAGTTGCCACATGCCGAAATTGATATTTCTTTCGAATTTCTCGACAATGATCTTTGTTATTGTCACCGTTGCCATCGTTGTCAAAAGATCCCAAAACCAGGCTCTGATACCAGTTTGTTAGAGCTAGCCCTAGGAAATTTACCAAAGGATAATTTTGGCAACCCAATAAAGATAATAAAGTAGAAAAAATAAAAAGAGACAAGGAAGCCAGATTTATATGGTTCAGTCACGGACGGAGGAGCAAAACTCTTACTATAAAAGGGACAATTATAAATGTCTTAGGAAAATGTTCCTAGGCCATAAAACACCTGAGACTACTAAACAAGAAAAAACTCAAACTTTAAGCCCAAACTATTTTAACTAAGTGTAGACTTAATAGTAAGTAAACCTAAACTGACAATTAGGTTTTTATTGTGGTGTATCTAGCTTCAAAGCCCAAGCCTTTATTTATAGTTCTAATAGGAGATAACAAGTTTGATTTTCCCGATATGGGATTATGTGGGACTTGCCAAACTAACAATCTATTGTGGCTATAAATACTACCATATGACTAAGTTGATCATAATTTATAAATCCTAAATATACAGAAGAATCAGGAAATGTAAGAAAGAAGCGCCTTGATTTCAATAACTCTGATGCCTATGTAATTTATACCTCAAAGATATACTGAATTATAAAGCAAAGGGAACAAAGAAGAGTTTAGCTTGAATAAGCCTACCATATCAACGTTTTTCTTGGCAGCTTCTCTCATCAAATCAGCACTCTCTTCAAATGAAAAGTCTGGCACAATAAGCCCTGCAGAGTACACATTCAACATTTTTCTTACCAGATGACAAATATTGTTCTCTTCCTACAGCCAAATGTCTAGTAAGAACATTTGGCTAACAACAAATCTTTGTCCACTTCATAGAAATATGAAGAAATATTATCTTCCAAGTGTAGAACAATCAAATTTCATATGTCAGGTATATTTTGAAGTTGGAGAGAAGTGAAGCTTGAGCATCTGAACAAGTCATGCATTACCTTTGACACCGGCATCTTCTAATGCAGACAAGAACCATTCACTTTTGCGGGCCAGTATTAGATTGTAATATGAGAACATTACAATCGGACAAGAGATTTGTGGAACTACCTGCATAAATTTGATCACACATTATGTTCCTTTTGGAACTTCAAAAGTATGGAATGATATCTGAAAGAGTTCAAGAAGATTGGACCATAATAAACCCAACTGTAATGTGACATTACTGAGCAAGATTGTGGGTTAACCATTTAATTACAATGTGTTATAAGGGACAACTGCCTATTGGCTGACTCCATTTGAACTTTATAATAACTTACTTGTCAAAGTAATTCGAGGAACTAAGACCGAAACAAACTTTAGATTTTCCAAGTACATATCTTTTTTATTCAAAAGCAAGAGAGATTCTTTTATCGAATGGAGGCTTAAGTACCGAAAGGATTACCTGTTAACATGCTGTTAATAGGTATTTGAGATGTTCATAGATCAGAAGGGGCTAATGTTGAAACCAATGCAACTCTACTCTAACAATCAGTTGCCGAACCAAAGATTTTTTTCAAAGTTAAGATTGTCGTAAGATATATTATAGATAGAGCTAACAAAGCAACAGACCTATGCATTAGTAGTAGGATGCTGTCTCTAAGGATGTCTTACCTCCTTTAACATGGAGATGACTGCTTCCATGTTTGTCTTGCTAGCCAAGGCTCTTTTGTTTGATTCCTACAGAAGGGGAAAAAAAGGAACATGAATCTTATTAGAAGTCTTGTTTTCTTTTTCTCTCTCTCTCTCTCTCTTAAGAAAAAAATCAGTGGCAAATATAGATTGACTAGTGATACAAGAAATAATCAGAAAAGAAAAAATCAAGAACCTGTATCACAGGACCATCCAAAATTGGATTATTGTACGGCAACCCCAACTCGATTATATCAGCACCACAAGAGTCCAGTAGCTTCAGGGCTTTTGCGGTTGTTGATAGATCAGGATCACCAGCAGTGATGTACGGTATAAATGCAACCTAAGCAGAGATAACATATCTTGTTAAAGATGATTAAGTAATCGACAGCTGCTTTTTCTGTAATGTTCATAATTTCTTCAGCAAAAGGAGCAGTGTTGTTGCATATCCAGCAAAATAGCAATGATATGTGCACCCTTTTCTTGGGTTTGTGTTGCAGATCATATCATCCTCCTATGCATGGACATAATAATGGTGGCATTACTTAGTGGCCTAATACAACTTGTATTCCTATACAGCTCTCAGACAGGGTCAACATCAGAACCTTCCATGAGGGCAATTAAATATAGAGGATAATGAAATACATATAGCCTCAATAGTTCCATATCCTTATGGATAGAGATGTTGCCTTGCCCGATCTAGATTCACCTGCTTCATATGATGTCAATAGATACAACCTTTCAGATAATTGATTATTTCTATGTTTACTAAATATATTGCTCCATTCTCCTACAGATTTCCCTTTTGGAGGGCAATTCTTCCATAACATTTGCTTGTCATAGGACAAGGTCAGTTCTATCGGTAAAAGGTTAGGTCATATTGAAGAATGAATATTAGAATTAAGCAAGTTTCAGGTCAGGTCAGGTTGTCTAAGCACACATCCAGCTCAAAATGAAGTAATATTCATAATATTACACGCATCCGATTGTTATTTAGACTGAGCTAGCTATGGATTAACCCAAACCAAGTTGCATCACTAGTTATATCATACAAGTTCATGTTGAACATATACCAAGATGCAAATTCTGCTCATTTAATCTCCCCTCAGTTTACACAGAAACAAGGAATTGTTCACTGAACTTTGAACCAGTTCTACTTGAAGCTAAATCATCTTAGTCAAGAGAAAATTGAAGGAAGAAACTTCAAGAAAAAGATAGCAGCAGATGCGTAACCCCAAGGCAAGAAAGACAAGAGCTCACTCTTCCTTGTCTTCTTAAATCGGAGAAGGTTTCGGAGATTCCCAGCCCCTGAGCTCTCATCCTAAGAGAAGATTTTGGAGGGTGGTTCATCAGAAGGGAGTGGAATCTGGGTTTTGCTGAAGAAACATGGAAGCAGCAGGAGTTGGGAGCCACAGCCACGGTACCGGAAGCCATGACCTTTTAAGCGTCGGAACACGAGGCTCACCTCAACTCTCCCCAAGCAATCCATGGCGTTTTATAGGGCTTCGAAAGAGCTCGACCACCTCGAGATTCATATGCATGTGTATAGATGTGGGGACCATTTGTAGTTACCAGTTTGGTAACTGTCAGAGGTTTCTCAATGTTTGCTTTAGAGGAGCACAAGAATCCATAAATGGCTTGTGATTGGTAGGAATGCTTTTATAAGATGATATGTAGATGTGGTTTCGATTCGGTTTGAATCGAAATCGAATCAGGTCAAAACCAAATTCGAATAGAGTTAAAATCGGAATCGAAATAGTCTGATAGTTTATCGATTTCAATTTGAATTAGCCCTGCATGATTTAATTTCGGAATCGACGATTTTAGGTTAAAAAAATCGGTCAAACCACCTTTGACTGATCGTTTGGATTATTTGGATCGATGATGTGAGCCTTGAAAATAAATATGTTTCTGTTTGTTTTGATATCTGGAGTTATTATTGACAAATAACCATATGTGATTGGATTGACTTATCATGCAAAATATATATATATATATATATATATATATATATATATATATTACAAGAGACCAAAATAACAAACAATTATTGGACGCATAATTGAAGGAACCAACGGGACATGATGCACTAGCAACAGCGATAGATAATTTGATCTATTTCTTATATCATTAGACTCATCACATGTACCGAAATACATCAAATGACATTAAGATCAAAACCTAGAAATAAAATTATGATTTTTTTGATATTTTAATTTATTTTAATTATTTTTTTTAAAAAAAAATATATAATTCGAATCAAAATTGAAACCAAAACTGAAATCACTTGTTCCGGAACTAAAACTGATTAAATAAGATCTAAAACTGATCATTTGATTCCAAAAATTGGACTCCCGAATCACCAATTTCAGAATCGGGCTCTAATAATATATTATCTTTAAATCAAAATATTAAAATTTAGCCATATAAATAACTTGGATCAAGTGTTTAATTCAATTCTTTTTATCCAATGAAAATATTGATGGGGAATCAAAGATGTAAAGGGGAAGCAGATGATGATACTTTCTCATTTTAATTTTTCCGTCCAGTAAAGTAATAGCATTTACAAGATTCTACATAATAAAAAATAAAAAACTTAATCAAATATGAAAACAAACAATACATTGATCTTATTGGACGGATAAGGATGAGCACATTGACTTTTCTGGTGCTTGTATCAGTGGACCAAGCTATAAAAGATAATGATTGTTTGGTCATTAAGTTCGGATAGAGGAGGAAGAAAGATAAAGGAGACGACAGTGACTTGTTGCGACAAAGCCGCAAGTGATTAGCCTCATGAACAGTTCCATAGTGATCCTATTCAATTGATTCTTTATTATTATACATCTTTTCATGATGACTTTTTCCGTGATACAAGAGACAGATATATTTTCATATTATACATCTTTTTCCTGACGTAAGATACAAGAAAACTAAACAAAGTCTATTTCGCAAGACAGTGATCCTATTCTATTCCGTTGATCTTTCATTTTCATACATCTTTTTATTATGTTTTTTCCTTGATATAAGAGATAACTAAAAGTCTATTTCCCTGTTGAGTCATTAGCCCAAATCTAATATATTATAAATAAATAAAGACATGCACGGGTCGAAACGCGTGCGAATGATGAAAATAATATGAAATAGAGAGAGTTAAGATTTTGAGATTTTTGCTAGACGATCAAGCGGTAAAATTTTATCAATTTTAGCCCAAATTTTATATGGAGAATTCTTGCAACAAGCTCTACAATTTTAACGGTGCTGATCTATAATTTATTTTCTCTAATATACTCACTCGGTGAGATTTAAATTTTTTCTTTGATTAAATATATCTATGATGATGATGATGATATGTTACTGTTGAACCAAGATATGTATTCTTGATGTTATTATGATCCTCTAATTATTTGGATAAGACTTATTATAAATATGTTATCATTATTGGTGACGGTGAAGGTTTTAAGTAAACTACAGTCCAGTGATTTTTTTCGTATTGAATTTTTCACGTGAAAAATTTGGTATCTCACTTTGTGATTAATTTATTATTCTATTGTTTATATTGTTCTGATTAATATTTACTTTTGGTAATAAGTTAGTATTATGATGAGAAACCCATTTTGATACACAAAGAGGAAAAAAATTATTCCGCTATAACAATTTTTCTCAACATTCCCAATATAGAGTGATCTATTCAATTGATCTTTCATTTTCCTACATCTTTTTTTTTTTGTCTTTTGCTGATATAAGAGATGAGAAAACCAAAAGTCTATTTTTCAACACAGTGATCCTATTCAATTGATCTTTCATTTTTATATTTTTTTTATTATGTCTTTTCCTCGTATAAGAGACAAGAAAACTAAATAAGAGCTCTAATTTCCAGCATAAAAACTTGGATCTTTTCGAAATCTCTACTGCAGAAAAGAAATGAAGAAGACTCAAAAATGGTTCTTAACTTCGTTGCTTAGAAAATAGTCATGATTAACTCATCATCTTCTGTATAAAATAGTAAGGAATGTCTTAGGGATTCAGATTGCTGGTGTATCATTAGGTTCAATTGCTACCTCACCCATGAATCCAAAACACATTATGGTTGGTGTTTGATTTTGTTGATCAATCACAATCATCAACCTTACAATTCTGAAGGGCATATACAACCTTAAATAACAAAATTTTAATGTTTGCTTTAAGAGAAACGTGTACTTATGATTGTCACTTTAATGAATGAGAGATGTATATGATTTTAAATAACAAATGAGAGATGCATACGAGGAAGCCACACAAAAATCGATGTGCATCGAATTAGCATAGGCTAACGAGAAATGTTGTGATTTAAAGTATTATTTTTTATTTTTTAAAGAAATTAATTAGATAGAGTCTTGCAAATAAAGATCTCTTAGTTTAATGTGCTAATGAAGTCAAATTTCTTCGCAACATAAAAGAATTAAATATAGATGTAGTACATATTAATAAAAGGATCAAAGATTTATATATTTTATCAATATTTAATTCTTATGTTGATAAGATGAGCACAAATGATGGTTTATCAATCTAAAATGTTAGACTTGGTCATATAAATATTTTCAAATTAAAAATTTTGATGTAAAAAAGTATATTTAATAATCTTTCTAATCTTACTACTTTTAATAGTAATGAAGTGTGTGAGGGTTGTGACAAAACAGATAAGTAATATTTTAATAGATCACTTTCAAGATGCAAATTTTTCTTAAAACTTATTCAGAATAATCTAATTGGCTTATTTCAAACTTCGTCATATTTAGGTTCTTGTTATATAATTCACTTTATTGATGATGTTACAAGATTCACTTGGGATTATTTTGTGGAGAAAAAAAATCCAAAGTTTTATTTTAAAATTTTAAGAGTTCAAGTTAACAATTAAAGTATTCTTGAATGAAAAATTAAAAGATTATGCACAATGATAGGGAGTTCACTTTTGGTAGATTTTTTTCCTTTTGTAAAGAGAATAATATCAAAAGAAAACTTACATACGTAAATACACAACAAATTAATACGGCATAATAAAAAAAATTGACATCTCGTGACGACTTGTAAGTGTTGATTTATACTAAGAACCTTATGAGTGAGTAGAAGGTATGATACATGTTTATTAATTGAGCTTCTATTAGTCCAATCAATTTAAAGTCTCAATATGAGTTGATGTCTAGTGAGAAGCAATTAAACATTTTAGGGTATTTGGTTCATACTATATTAATATACTAGATTGAAAAAGAAGTAAGTATGATACTAAAGCTAAGAAATATATTTTTATTAGCTTTGAAAAAAGAAAAAAAAAGTTGAAAATGCATAGATGCACGTATACATAGTTATGTGATATCTCGAAATATTATGATTGATGAAGTTTATTCTTATTATTTTCCATAAATAGTTTAAAAATGATACATGTTCAAAACTTGCGATTGAGATTTTTTTTGTTATCCAGTGCTCCTATGAATTTTGGCTTAACTTCTTCCTTATTTGTATTTATTTCTATTATTTTCTCATCACCAATGGTAGACTAAAGTGATAAAATGAGTAATAATATTGAGAAGATTAAAAAGAACAATTATCAAGCCAGTATATTACATAGATAAAGACAATGTAAGTATATGTCATTGTTTTTATTTTGAATCAACCGATGATCTTGAGCCTACTTGTTTTAATAAGATTAAATATGTCAAGGAATAGAGGGATGTTATGGATAAAGAAACGAAGGGATGTTATGGATAAAGAAACGAAGGCTTTTCATAAAAATGAACTTGAGATTTTGAAGGAACTCTGTGAAAATAAGATCATTCTAAATTGTTGAGGAAGAGGATGAGAAAGAAAAGACATTCCGTTTTTTTCTCTGAACTTTCAGCATAGTGAAGAATACAAGGAGAACATGGAAAAGGAGACGACAGTGACTTGTTGCCACAAAGCTACAAGTGATTAATACATAGTTATGTGATATCTCGAAATATTATGATTGATGAAGTTTATTCTTATTATTTTCCATAAATAGTTTAAAAATGATACATGTTCAAAACTTGCGATTGAGATTTTTTTTGTTATCCAGTGCTCCTATGAATTTTGGCTTAACTTCTTCCTTATTTGTATTTATTTCTATTATTTTCTCATCACCAATGGTAGACTAAAGTGATAAAATGAGTAATAATATTGAGAAGATTAAAAAGAACAATTATCAAGCCAGTATATTACATAGATAAAGACAATGTAAGTATATGTCATTGTTTTTATTTTGAATCAACCGATGATCTTGAGCCTACTTGTTTTAATAAGATTAAATATGTCAAGGAATAGAGGGATGTTATGGATAAAGAAACGAAGGGATGTTATGGATAAAGAAACGAAGGGATGTTATGGATAAAGAAACGAAGGGATGTTATGGATAAAGAAACGAAGGGATGTTATGGATAAAGAAACGAAGGGATGTTATGGATAAAGAAACGAAGGGATGTTATGGATAAAGAAACGAAGGGATGTTATGGATAAAGAAACGAAGGGATGTTATGGATAAAGAAACGAAGGGATGTTATGGATAAAGAAACGAAGGGATGTTATGGATAAAGAAACGAAGGCTTTTCATAAAAATGAACTTGAGATTTTGAAGGAACTCTGTGAAAATAAGATCATTCTAAATTGTTGAGGAAGAGGATGAGAAAGAAAAGACATTCCGTTTTTTTCTCTGAACTTTCAGCATAGTGAAGAATACAAGGAGAACATGGAAAAGGAGACGACAGTGACTTGTTGCCACAAAGCTACAAGTGATTAGCCTCATGAACAGTTTCATAGTGATCCTATTCAATTGATTCTTTATTATTATATATCTTTCCATTATGACTATTTCTGATACAAGGATATATTTCCATCATGTCTTTTTCCTGATGTAAGATACAAGAAAACTAAACAAAGTCTATTTCCCAACACAGTGATCCTATTCTATTCAATTGATCTTTCATTTTCGTACTTCTTTTTATTATATCTTTTCCTGATATAAGAGACAAGAAAACCAAAATTCTATTTCCCAACACTGTGACCCTATTCAATTGATCTTTCATTTTCATACTTCTTTTTGTTATGTCTTTTCCTCATATAAGAGATAAGAAAACTAAATAAGAGCTCTAATTTCCAGCATAAAAACTTGGATCTTTTCGAAATCTCTGCTGCAGAAAAGAAATGAAGAAGGCTCAAAACTGGTTCTTAACTTCATTGCTTAGAAAATAGTCATGATTAACTCATCATCTTCTTACTATAAAATAGTAAGGAATATCTTAGGGATTCAGCTCGCTGGTGTATTATTAGGTTTAATTGTGACCTCACCCATAAATCCAAAACACATTATGGTTGGTGTTTAATTTTCATAATCATCAACATTACAATTCTGAAGGGCATATACGACCTTAAATAACAAAATTTTAATGTTTCCTTGAAGAGAAACGTGTACTTATGATTGCCATACGACTTTAAATAACAAAATTTTAATGTATACGACTTTAAATAACAAATGAGAGATGTATACAAGGAAGCCATATAAAAATCGATGTGCATAGAATTAGCATAGGCTAATTAGAAGTGTTGTGATTTAAAATATTATTTTTTATTTTTTAAATAAATTAATTAGATAGAGTCTTTAGACATAAAGATCTCTTAGTTTAATGTGCTAATGAAGGCAAATTTCTTCGCAATATAAAAGAATTAAATATAGATGTAGTACATATTGATAAAAGGATCAAATATTTATATATTTTATCAACATCTAATTCTTATGTTGATAAAATGAGTAAAAATGATGGTTTATCAATCTAAAATGATAGACTTGGTCATATAATTTTTTTAAAATTAAATATTATGATGTAAAAATGTCTATTTAATAGCCTTCCTAATCTTACTATTTTTAGTAACAATGAAGTCTATGACTTTTAGTGGTAATGAAGTTCATAAAGGTTGTTAGTATGACAAAACACAAGCAATATTTTGATAGATTTTCAAGATGTAAATTTTTCTTAAAACTTATTCATAATAATCTAATAGGCTTATTTCAAACTTCATCTTATTTAGGTTCTTGTTATATATTTCACTTTATTGATGATGTTAGAAGATTCACTTAGGTTTATTTTATGAAGAAAAAAATCAAAAGTTTTTTTTTAATTTTAGGAGTTTAAGTTAATAGTTAAAATATTTTTGAAAGAAAAATTAAAAGATTATGCACCAACAATGGTAGGGAGTTCACTTTTGGTAGATTTTTTTCCTTTTACAAAGAGAATGATATCAAGAGGAAACTTACATATGCAAATACACAACAACAAATTGATATGGCATAACAAAAAATTTGACATCTTGTGGGGACTTATCAGTGTTAGTTTATACAAAAAAAATTACAAAAAATATTATGGGAAGAAGATATGACATGTACAACTTATGTTATTAATTAAGCTTCTCTTTGACTAATCAATTTAAAGTCTCAGGATATTTGGTTCGTACTATATTAATATACTAGACTCAAAGAGAAATACATTTTTATTGGCTTTGATAAAAGGAAAAAAAGGGTTGAAAATGTATTGATCTATATATATACATAGTTATGTGATATCTCGAGATATTGTGATTGATGAAGTTTATTCTTATTATTCTCCATAAGTAGTTTACTTTGAAAATATCAATCACAACATTAAAAATGATATATATTCAAAACTTGTGGTTGAGTTTTTTTTTTTTGTTATCTAGAGCTCTTATGAATTTTGACTCAGCTTCTTCCTCATTTGTATATACTCCTATTATTTCCCTATCACCAATGGTAAACCAAAGTGAGTAAGTGAGTAATAATATTGAGAAGATTAAAAAGAATAATTATTAAGCTAGTATATTGCAAAGATAGAGAGAATATAAACATATGTCATTGTTCTTATTTTGAATCAATCTTTAGCCTACTTGTTTTGATGAGGTCAAAGGTGTTAAGGAGTTAAGGGATGTCATGGATGAAGAAATGAAGGTTTTTCATAAAAATGAACTTGAGATCTTCTACCAAAGCTTGTAAATATATATTTAATTAGATAGAAATATAGATCACTATAAGGTAAGACTTATTATAAGGGGATTTTCTCATAAATATAAAGAAGATTATGAGAAACCCTTTAGTCCTATGGCCAAGATGTCATCTGTTATGAGAGTGATAGTTCTAGTAGTTAATCTTAGATGAAAACCTTGACAACTTAATATGAAGAATGTCTTTGGGTTAAAGCAAGCTCACAGAGCATAGTATAAAAAAATTACTTAATACTTACATTTCTATAGTTATTTTTTTTTCTTATTCAAATCCTAGCTTATTTATAAAAAAACAAGAAAACATATATATTATTATTCTTCTATATATGAATGATATGATCATCATTGGTAATGATGAAATAAAGATTTTAGATCTTCATGATGATTTTTCTCATTGGTTTAAAATAAAAAATCTTGGAGGAGCTTAGTATTTTTCTTGATTTGAAGATGATGAATATATAAAAATTATATATTTATCTCTTGATTTGAAGATGATGAATATATAAAATATATATATTTATCTCTCGGACAAACTATACAATGAAAGATATTGAAAGGTTTAGAATTAACAAAAGTAAAAAGATTTTACTATACTTGATGCAAATATAAAAATCTAAGTTATAATGATGATAAGAATATTTCTGTCCCTTGATTTTCTTTATGCTCTTATTGATAATATCTTCTAGTTAATGATTACAAGACAAGACCTAATAGTCATTTTATGTAACTTTAAAGGAAGACACATCTTAATGTAACAAAGAGAATTTTAAAATATATAAATTCTATTATTAGTTTGAGATTATTTTATAAGAAGGACATGCATCTTGAATTACATAGTTATGTAAATGTTGATTTAGAAGGTGATTTGGATAATCATATATCCACTTCTAGTTATATCTTTTTGTATAATTCTATTGGTATCTTATAGTGTAGTATGAAATAATAATCACCCTCTTTTTATAACCAAAGTAGAATACATTGTTGTTCAAGAATGTATATGATTAAAGCATTTAATTGAGGATATTTGCTATCAAATTAATAAACTAACTATTTTACGGGTGTGATAATCAAAGTATCTTAAAATTAGCTACAAATCTAATTTGTTATATAAGGATCAAGCATATTAAAATTGAACATCATTTCAATTGAGAAAATGTGCTTGAAGGAGTTATTAAGTTTATGAACATCAAAAACAAAGATAATATCATATGTATCTTTATCAAATCTTTCTGAATTATCTCCAAAAGTATATTTTAAGAGGGAGTATTAAAAATAAGGGTCTATCTTTTAGAAGTTTTAGATTCTTATCTCTTATCTTTTAAATAAATTAACTAGCTAGAATTTTAAAAATAAGGGTCTCATGATTTAAATTATTATTCTATACCTATAAATAGAAAACATCTCCAAATCAAAATGTTTAGGTCTACAAGGCTTTAGTCAAATAATAGTTCAAGATCTAAGTATTATATTTTAAAAGTTGAATATAATTTTTCTTTTTTACTTTCATCTTAATTTCTTTTTTATTTGATTTAATCTTGAACTAATAGTATCTTATTACTATTATTTAAAAAAAGATTACACTTACATATCATCTATCCCTTACTTCACTAGAAGAAAGTAGAGGCACATAAGTAACTTCATATCAACATACAAGTGTGCTGTTCAACATCAAGACTCGCTGTTCTTTTTAGTTTAAAGTTTTAGATGAAGAAGGCATTTATTTCTGATCAAAGTTACAGAAGAGACATTAATATTTATGTTGGATTTGCTTATCCGTGAATAGTTTTCAGGAGTTGGTACCAAGGGACAAAAGAGAAGAACTGAAACCCTAGTCTAACAAAAGATATATTCTTCCAGACTTGTGCCAAACCCTAGGCTTGATAAAGGAGCCAACAAAGGAAGCAGAGAGCATCATCGTCGTGCCATTTTCTCTGCTGTATCATATAAATGAGAAGGCAATGTTTCGGTACTTATAGCAGGCCAGCTATACAACATGCACTCACGGCCTCATTTCTTTTGCTCCTCTCCCTTGGCACTCCAAACACACAGCCTAGATGAGAGCCAACATCCTTCTCAGCATCACCGAGTCTCTGCACATGCTCTTGCTGCAGATTTTGATGACCGATGCATGTGAAGAAACTGATGCAAATCCAACTTAGTGATGAAACATCAGCTCTTCAGTTGCTTTCAGAAGTTTGGCATGCTATCCTACACTCTTCCCAGTTGCATTCTTTGCAGAATGTTACCTATGTTTGTGCACTGCCTTCTTGATTCAGAGTTCTCCTCATACTGTTACACAGCTTCAGGAAGAGGACAGGTTCATCTTATACAATAGAAATCTCTATGTTCTCTTGCAATCTTTTTATCTGTGTGTGCTGCTGGTATCTATCATTCACAAGCATTGATTTCCACATTAACCAATGCAATACCACGTTCACTATTTTTAAGAAAATAAATCAGTATATAACACTATTCACTGAAGTCAACTCCTAACTATAATAAAATTGTGTTGTTCCCCGGTCTATATCATGAACTTGGATGGCTAATCCCAATCTCAGTAAACCAGCAGCACCCACATGACATTGTCTACAGCCAAATTAAGAACTCTCCTCATGTGATGCCATAATAATCTCTCTCTCTCTCTCTCTCTCTCTCGCCAGAAGTGCCTGCCTTCATGTCTGTACTTCCCTCCAGCGCTAGGCAATGGATTAATAATGCAACGTTTCCTCCTTTCACATCCTGAATTGGACCAGATAAGGAGAAATGGTTTTTCTAATTATTTTGACTTTGACCAAATTAGGCGAGACACGAGTCACATGGGCGCGGGTGGGACGCGACCGCCTCCCTCTCCCGCCGCGACATGTTACGAACAGCCTCACATGGGCCCCGCTGCCTAAGAATCTCCGCACATGCACCCGGAACCTGACCCACCCAATAAATTGCCTGTTTTACCCGACCCCACCGCCAACGACGCCGCCGACGTCCACCGTGAGCTCTGGTGTGAAACTCACCCTCACCGAAGCGAGTACGTCAACATGACCCTGTTTTATCATCGGCTTCCTACTCGCTTGTCGATTATACCTTTACGTGATTCGAGTCGAAAGCGGGGCCTACTTTGTCGTTCCAATTACGAGAACGGTAAAGCGTAGGTAGGATCTAAATGGGTGCCCAAAGCATTTTGAACGCGCTCGAGATCCAATTCAGATTCCGCACAGCCAAGATTATATATTTAACGTGCATCTCTGCTAGCTTGCTTCGTTTCTTGGTGTTGAAACCAAACAAGAGAGGAAGAAAATTGGAGTGCGAAAGATCGTGGGAGAATGGGGAGTGGATTGGGGTTGGAGGAGACGGAGCTGCGGCTGGGGTTGCCCGGCGGTGGGGGAGGCGAAGCGGAGGCCGGAAAGAACTGTGGGAAGAGGGGGTTTGCCGAGACTATCGATCTGAAACTTCAGCTTCAGACCCCAGCCGACGCGGAGGAAGCTGCGGTGGAGGCTGCCGAGACAATGAAGCGATCCCTGAGCCATAAGAACGTCGTTTCCTGTGGCAGTGACCCTGAGAAGCCACCTGCTCCCAAGTACGTCTCCCCATCACCTTTCTTGCTGCATGTTCTACGCCTGCAGATATGTTATTGCTTCCATAAGAGTATTGTGGTTGTTCGTATTCTTTGTGGTGAACAGACCTATATAGATTTTGCTTCAAAGACAACAAAAAGAATGCTGCAATTTGTGTAGTATTTTTTCCTTTGCACTTAATTTCTATTAACGCAGTGCAGAAGCATATTAAATATGTTGTCTTATAAGGAATATTTCTCTACAAAGAATATAAATGGCCTCCTTTTTCTCTCTCTTTCTATCACTTGATCCTCAAAAAAATGTTATTTCTTGCTTGTGATCAGTCAAATAAGATTTGGAATACAGTACACAATATTCTTTTCCCTTCTTGGTGATCATTTGCATCTGGAAAACTTTCTATATACAAAAAGAAATCATCATATTTTTAGGTCTTGAGAGATAGGAGACATCATGTTGATCTGTCTACAAATAAGGAAAACAAAATCAGTACATAGGATGCTATAGGGTAGAGAATCAACTGCTTGTATCGATCTAAGCAATATGACTACTGATCAATATCGTCACACATGTTTAACCTCAGGGCACAAGTTGTGGGCTGGCCACCGGTCCGATCATTCAGGAAGAACGTTCTCTCTGTCCACACCGTCAAGGGAGGCAAGGAGGAGGGCGAGAAGTCCGGCACCTCGGCCGCCTTCGTGAAGGTTAGCATGGACGGGGCGCCGTACCTACGCAAGGTGGACCTGAAGATGTATAGGAGCTACCAGGAGCTCTCCATGGCCTTGCAGAAGATGTTCAGCACCTTCACCGGTGGTAAGCAACAACCAGAGATTAACTATGCAGGCTAATACCTGATCTACGTGCATGCACTGGTACTGTACCTTTGAGCAATCTCCATCAAGGAATCATGATGTGAGACATACCATGTGACTGCCACTACCATATCGCACCCCAACTTCGTGATCGGCAAGTTCGTAGCCATACCAGAACACGGGATTCATGCGAGCCAACTATTTTTTGGTGTGGAATATTTCTGCGTGCATGAGCTTACAGCTCAGTACTGTCTACAATTTAAGTCCGGATTACTGCATCATTAATTAACATAAGCATGTTTTCCATATCAGAAAACAGCAGAATAGCAGCTGTTAAGGGGAAAATGAGCTGCACTCGAATAATTTCTTGTGTGAGCTAACTAAAATTTGGTCTTTTACGATATCAGGAAACTGTGGCTCTCAGGGGATGAGTGGGAGGGATTTCATGAACGAGAGCAAGGTGATGGATCTGCTGAATGGATCTGAGTATGTACCAACCTATGAAGACAAGGATGGAGACTGGATGCTTGTTGGAGATGTTCCATGGGAGTAAGTTTCCTTGAGAAGACTGCCACTGATATCTTCATCTTTATTCATTTGTTCTTGCAAAATTGCATCACTAACTCCATCTCAAACAATCCAGGATGTTCGTGGACTCATGCAAGCGTCTGCGGATAATGAAGGGATCAGAAGCCATTGGACTTGGTCAGTATCTTGACCTATTTATTATTCACCATCAAGAGAAGTGTACATTAATTTCCTCTTAGTTTTCATTAGACATACATAGTTTTTGGTAAAAAATTATTGAATTAGTTTTCTTTGGCAAGATACTGCGTTGTTACAATATCCAATTCTCTCCTAATGACAGCACCAAGAGCCATGGAGAAATGCAAGAACAGAAGCTGAACACCTCTTCTTTCTTGTTCAAGTAAAATGTCATCAGCAGCAGCAACAACAACAAGAGACAACTTGGTGGATTTGGGTCAAGCATGTGGATCTGCATGTGTATTGTGCTTACATATATATTAGATATATATATATATGTTTTTTAGTTACAATTTCCTGTTTGCTTTGTTATCTTTTTGTGTATGGACACAAAGCAATGCTATCTACTTCAAGATTGCTGTGTCTGGGTTGTCTGTCAATGGTGTGTTTAATAAACTGCTCCACAGGTTACTTCTGCGAGTAGTGTATGGGTTTGTTCCTTGAATTGGAGAAGGAACCTGAATGATGAGATTCCTAGTGTCTGCTTCTCCCTTTAAATAATCCACAACCAACTGGAAGAGGGAGCAAAGCCATGTGGATGATGATGGGGCATCTGTTTACTTAGTGCTGGCTGCACAGACTACTATTCTTTTAGCTCATATAATTAGTAGTAGTTGGCTATGTTGGTGCCCACTGATTAAGTAATTAGTAGTCTCTGAAAGCAAGAAGATAAACTATCCAGCGTTTCAGATCAGGCACAGAAAAGAGGATGCATTCATTACATTGTCCCCAGGGATTAAAGCAGGTGTGGATCCCAACTGGGATAAGTTGACAGCTAAAGCTTAGAGGCCAATCGCAAGGCTCACAACAAAGCATGAAAACGTCATGGCTCACCCAGTCCACTATTTGAAACATATTGAGATGACTCTTTCTCTTTATTTTACCTTCTCATAATTGCTCTCTCTCATCATCATCTCATGTTACAACATGTTGCCATCTTATTTCTTTATTATCCAACTCATAGGAGTTTGAATTTTTATCTTATAATCATCAAGTTTCTTGATATGATGAGGTGGCACGCATTCTAATTAAAATAAAATTTTATTTTTTATATAATAAATAAATATAATTTATCTTTTAAATATTTTATATTGAACTTGCAATTCAACCATTTGATTTAGTGAATCAATGACTTGAAACTCCATTCGATTATATGAATCTTTTTTCAATACCGGAATTGGTACTATTTCCTTAGATGTTTTACTCTTCACTTTAAGTTGATAGCTGCGGGTCAGCCACACTTGCTTGAGGTTTGATGCGGCCTTAATGTGGTCAAACAAACGATAGTAAAAGATTTGCAATTTGTCTGCAATTATCTTGATCTTATGTTTGTTTCGAATCTGATGTTTTCAGAATTAAACATTTTGCATATTTCGGTGACGCGTTTGAAAGAGATCTTTTGTCTTCCTTCGATCTTTAACACCAACACGAGGCAATGGGCTTTGACTTGACGCCATGGAAGCGTTGACCCATCCTGGTTTCATCAACGTCCACCTGTTGCTTCATCAACTCTGTCGCGTCCGCCGACTTGAAATCAAGAACGCAGTCAAAGCTCGTCGGAGGCCTGGTCAACCTCTATTGTCCATGCCCTTCTCGATTTTAGCGTGCTGAGTGAGAGAGAGAGAGAGAGAGAGAGAGAGAGAGAGAGAGAGAGAGACTTGCATTAAATTGCAGAAATTAAGATTCTAAACTCATCTGCTCGTGGAAAAAGAAAGTTATGTTGATTGATAGGGTTAGGCCAACAAATGTAGAGGTATATATCTTAAAGGCAAGTGTTATTCAAGACATTATGAACTAAATTTGTCTATGTTATGTAATAATTACATGCTCGACGACTAGTTTTTTTATGATTGAAAATAAATACTTTAAAAAAGGCATTGATTTTTCAAAAGAAAGCTTGTGAAGAACAAATTCCAATTGTTCATGAATTGAAGTGGTGAGCTTGGCAGAAAAGGAGAAATAAGTTCGAATTTAGTGGAAAATCCAATCCGAAAGTATAATTTTCATTGATCAAAAGATCATAAACACAGTTTATTTTTTTTCTTTTGAGAATTATGTTAATTATGTTTGTATAAAATCTGACCTCTCACCACCCAACATAAAATCATGTCACACAACATGGCTTGTCAGCACTTAATGCTCTATTTACCACTCTTCGAGCCCATAGAATGAGACGAGTCATACCGTCTTCGCCAACTAAAACATGAACAAAGTGATGCAATCGAAACAGCGATTACTTCAAAACATACGGTTTGCAGTCATAAATCCGGTCAAATCCATGCAGCCCAGAATAGTGTCAAAAAATAATCGTCTTAGCCAATAGATCCGCATGAGTAATGGGAACAAATTGACTCGTTGGTCAAACGGGTTTCGGTCAAACAGATGTCCCGTTGACTTCTCACACACCTTCAAACCACACGTTTCCGACGACGGTTTGCTTTCGGTCAAACAGATGACCCGTTGGCTTCTCACGCACCTTCAGACCGTAATTTAAATCACGCGGGAAAAGAGGAGGAGAGGCGAAGCCCAAAGAAAGCCTGGGAAACCGCCATGGACGGCGCCTTCTCCTCCCACGAGGAAGCGCACCAAGACATCATCCTCGACTGGGCCTTCTCACCGCCGCCGCCACACTATCCCTTCGACCTCCTCGAACCCATCCCTGTTCCATCGATGCCGGCGGAGCGTCCGCCGCCGTCAGCCTTCGTCGAGTACACAGCGTCGGAAGGCACCGCTCCCTCCTTCCGGTGCTTCGGAGACGTCGACAACATCCACCGGAGAGTGAACCGATTTCTGGGATCCATGGAGATGGCCACCGGACCGGGGAACTCCGACGAGAGGGCGGGAAGGAGCCGGGGGTTTCGACACATGATGAGGGAGAGGGAGAGAAGGGAGAAGCTGAGCCAGGGCTAAGCTGAGCTCCATTCCATGCTCTCGTGCACGTCAAAGGTACTAATTCTTGTCCCATGTTTCGCAGTGCAAAGCGAGAGTGATTTGGCCATTCCAACGTTGTGATGTGTTTGCAGGGGGACAAGATTTCTATAGTTCAATCGGCGGTGGAGCGGCTGAAGGAGTTGCAGCAGGCGAGGGAGAAGCTACGGAAGCGCAGCAGAGAGCTTGAGCTGATGATATCCGGAAATGTCACGGAAGCGGAGGTCTCCTCGATCAAAGTGGACGTCAAGAACTGTTCGTCGTCGATGGATTCTATGATCTCTGTGCTCCAGCGTTTGAAGCACATGGAGTTGAAGGCCACCGCCATCCGGTCCACCTTCTCCAACCGGGATTTATCTGTGGAAGTGGCCATTGATTCAAAGGTACACGCAGTTCTCAAAACCTGGGAAAAGAAAACTAAACTCGTCGAAAGTTAATTGCCAAGATATAACAATTATGTCATCCAAGCACCATGTACAGTTCAAACCTTCGTCTTACGAACCTGTCATGCATTCATATTTTACGGTAGATTTTAAGAATCTGTTAGGGACTCACAGAATCTTCCACGAGAATTGACTGATTTGATTGTGTGTGACAGGTGGCAAAAGACAAGGTGGAAAGAGCCATGAAGACTGCTTTAGCAGAAGAAAGACACTGGTGCCTAACTTGTTCTGTGCAGAATGCATCATGATTCTTGACCTATTTGATTATAATTCTTGCTGGTATCCTTTTTCTTGTTCTTGTAATAGTTGAGGAGCATATTTTGCCTGTAGAACAAAAAATAATTATATACTGATGTGTTGAAATGAGTCTATATACAGTCCAAAAATTTCAGAAACAATGACACTTGTGGATCTCGTTTAGAAACTTTTCTTTTGCAAATGGTGGGTTTTCTGATCTGAAGAACTTTTGCGTTCCGATCTAATGATGCAACTCTCATTTTTAGCATATGATAGAATTTTCTGGCATCAGCATCCATAGGCTATGGGATGAACTGCAATGGACTCCAAGGTGATGCAGGTGATACACCCTTAAACTTGCAACAAGGTCAGGATAAGATTGATAGCTGCAATCTTTGACTTTTGATCAGCTTATGGGCCCCTCTAAGGTGTTACTTAAATGAGAAAATACCTCTTCATTCAGATAAGGATGTCAGGAGGAATCAATGGATTCTTTTTCATATAAAAAGACGAGATCTTGCAGTGGATCAGTAAAAAAAAAAGGCAATTGGTAGACATTCTTAACTGAGATTTGGAAGATGATCGATTTGTGAAGAATATGATTGCCTCTATTGCTAGTGTCAGGAAAATAATCTCTCTATTGATCTGTTCAATTCATGGATCAGGCGGTATGATTATTAGGTTAAAAAAGAAATTATCGGAAATTTACTTAAATATATTAACATGATTGTATTAATTATCTTCTGAGTGGAACTTCAATTTTTTTTTTTTTATCTCAGATTTATCAGATTGTTTTTTTAACTTACTTTTTTTACTTCAAAAAACATCTTAAAGAATTATGCCCAAATGGCAGACATGTGAATGTAGCAAGAGGATCTAGAGTCACCAAGGCAGGACATAATCTCTCAAACGTGGGCTCCACAAGTTGTGTCCAATTGCTGCACGGGTACAGGAGGGTGTGTGAACATTTGTTTTTGTTTGCAAAGGAATCAGTAAGCATCGATTTAGACACAGGGGTGATTCAGTATTTTACATAACAAAAGGGTGAAATAGGAAGATGCAATCAAATGAGGACCTTCAAAATCTTTACAAGCATAGGAATCTTTTCAGCAATTTCGATAGATACAGGGGCTAAATTGCATAAAATTTTGTCGGAAGTTTGGCCCCCGGGTGCTCCTTTTTCCATCTGGCTTCGAGTATTAAAATGAAAAAAGGGGTGAAGAGGAGAAGATTTCCAGCGCGGTCGTTGTTGTTGTCCTTGCAAACCCTCCAATTCCACGGATGGCATGGGAAGACCAACATCACCCACAATCTAGGGTTCTTCGCCAAGGTCAGTTCGCGTATCTCACCTCCTATCCTCTTGTTTCCTTGCGATGGTGGAATTGATATTTCGCACTGGATTTGTGTTTCGATCATTAAACTATTTAAAAGTGTGTGTTTCGAGCTCGACTCGATGATCAAAATATCATCTTGATGTTCTTTTTTCGGTCTGTTCTTAGAGCTCTTAGGTGGTTGTTTGTTTGATACGTCATGCCTTCATTTCATTTGAACTATTAGGGTTAAAATCAAAGCTCTTTTTAGGAACGTTTCTGGAATAAATTACTCATTTTTCGTTCTGTCTTGTGGGAAGACCGTCAAAATTTATTCTATTATAACAGATTTTTAGCCTGTAGAATGAATAGTTTTGAGATCTTTTTGACGAAGCAGCATTTGGGACTTTTCAGATGCCCCTGGTGCTTAAAAGGATGGGACTTTTAGGATGATTTGGGAGCTGTGTTTTTGATATGGAGGAGGTGGAGAAAGCTAATAGAGCTGGAGTAGAGAGCTGCCACAGGATCCTGAGCCTTCTCTCCCAGCCTCAAGATCAGGTCCTGTCTCAAGACCTGTTGGTTGAAACAAAGGAAGCTGTTTCAAGATTTAGGAGATTGGTGTCTTTGCTCAGCAACAGTATTGGCCATGGAAGAGTTAGGATGGTGCACAAAGTCCAATACCCTTCCAATCATAAAATCTTCTCAGACAATCATTCAGTATTGCAAATAGACCTTGCTCCCAACCCACTCCAACTCCTCCCAAGAAATATCATAGAGAACAATATACAAGTATTAGATTCAAGTGCTAAAAACCCACTACAAATCACCCAAGGGAGCTTTCTCGAGAGCCAATTTGGGCCACAGGCTGCATCATCAAGTCAGCACCGATTCCTTCAGTGCCAGCAAGAGAATGATCAAAGGTTTCAGCTGCATCATCAGAAGTGTCAGCCTGACATGTTTACGAGGAGCCATAGTGCCATAAATCTCAAATTTGAGAGCTCTAACTGCATACCATCCTTGTCATCGACTAGGTCCTTCTTGTCATCACTGAGTATGGATAGGAGTGTTGCCAGCTTGGATGGGAAGCCATTCCATCCGATTGGTGGACTGGCTGCATCATCTGTGCACCCTCCTCCTAAGAGGAGGTGCATATGTAGAGGGGTGGATGGAGATGGCAAATGTGCAACAAGTCAGCGGTGTCATTGCTCAAAAAGAAGGTGAGATTGTGGATGTTATCTACATTTTGGAACTGATGTCCTTTGTTTCATCATCACTTGTATTATCTGTAGGAAGTTGAGAGTGAAGAGATCCATTAAAGTTCCTGCTGTCAGTAATAAACCAGCAGATACTCCTCCTGATGAGTACTCATGGAGGAAATATGGGCAAAAGCCAATCAAGGGCTCTCCTCATCCTAGGTATCGTTTGTCAATTTATCTGAGATTATACACTTTGTTATTGCTAGATTCTATATATGAGTCTCTGCATCTGTTGGTTTAATTTATTTGCTTTGTGCAGCACATCTAACAACTAAGTACACCATTGTGATAATTTTCACTGGATTCCAATAGTTCCCTCCCCTACTACCAAGTTAGTTATCGCTTGTCAGAACTGATAAATTGAGCTTAAATTAGCTCAAGCATTTTCTTCAAACTCAAATTGTCATTTATGTTCTTTAAGTGTTCAATCAAGCAAATTAGATTATGCTCATGTGCAAAGTATGCACACTCTTTTTTTCTTTTACCAATATTGTTCTCTATGCCATTTTTTGGGGGCAAGAATAGCTTGTTCAGGCTATTATCAGCTTTGTTTTGGCTTCTATTCAGGCAATTCAAGTAGGAAACAAGTTGAAAGAGGCAAAGCTTATCTTTTATAAAACTTACTTTTTAATTTCTTTGATTAATTTCTCAACTTGTATTTTACTATCTGAGTATGCTAGACATCCTAGTCTTGATATTTTTGCTATTGGATTATATCCAAAAAACCGTGAATTCATGAAAAATAATGCAGGGGATACTACAAATGTAGCAGCATGAGGGGCTGCCCTGCAAGGAAGCAAGTTGAAAGGTGCTTGGAAGACCCGTCAATGCTCATTGTCACTTATGAGGGGGAGCACCACCATGCCGGGTTGCTTACCCAGTCTGCCCAGACATAGAGGCCTGGTGGATTTCATCAGGATCAGCCTCTCTGCTGATCATCTCGTGTACCATTGTACTTTCTGCGTGATTACACTACTGCCTCCTTAAGCGGTTGAGGATGAGCCAGCATCTTTCAGTGAGATGGGGGTTACAAGCAGATTTCCCCGAAGTTCCATGTATAAATGTTTCTTAAGCAATACTCAAGAAATGAGAAAGCATTTCATCTGGAAAAGGCCTGAATCTGTTTGATTTGAATGGTTATGTGTTCAAAGTAGAATTGAAGAAACAAAGAAAACATGTAAAGTCAAAGGTGGGCATTGTGCAGGCTTGGAACTTTGTTGCTACAATTCACTTCATTCCATACTGTCCACTTGGTAGTCCTTCAGTGTCTCTCTAATGGATCATCATGGCATAGCCTGCCTACATGTTGTCCACCAGACCTCTTATATAACCGAGGATAGGTTCTATTTCGGTACTTGTGATTTCTATGTCTATGATGAAGTGCTTAGTATGCACTCCTGAAACTTCCATGAGATCTCTTTTAATGTTGTTCCCTCGGATGACCTGTCTTTCTTGTGTTAGAGCTCTTTATCAGTACCATGAACATGATTCTTATCTATGATTCTTCTTCCAGTCTTTGCTTTGCTGAATTATGCTGTTAATCCATCCTATCCTGACATGAAAACAAAGCAAAATCACAGGTATCTTGGCTTGCAAAGTCTAGCACCTTTTTCTTATTCCAATTAATGATGGATGAGCACGTAATGTTCTTAATAATCGGGCAGATTAGAAATGGAGACACTAAACGGAGGCTCTCTGCACCCACAGAAAACTTGTTGCCTGTTTGCATCATCACCAACTTTCTTTGATGGACGACATGGAAATCAAGTGATGTCTGATGGATTCTTTTGGGAAAGATGTGAACATGCATGCAGAGGAGTCGTCCACGAACAATCTGAATTGAAGCTTTTCGATCAAGTGGTGGATCAACAGAAACAATTACAAGGGAAACTTGTCAGTGTTCTGACATCACTCCTCCTACTGCACTAAGTCTTATGTTGAATGGGTCTGAGTAGCTTTAACATTATTGGAAGAATTAATGGTGGCTATTCAGAAAGGCTTCATAAAAATCCAGATACCGAGTATCCTCATCAAAGGGGAACGAATCTCCATGATTCATTCATCGTTGATATCAAACTACTTTTAACATAATCATATTCTTTTACTGTAATGATTTGGTGAATGTAACGAAGCGACCAGTTGAACTGATAATGTTTCCTTATATTTTAATGTTTCTCTCATCAACCGCAACAATAGCATTATGAGTACCTATTCATTTCATATTCCCAACACAAGTCGCTCGTCGCTCCTCCTCGTTTCTGTCAAAGAGGCGACGCATCCCATCGCTCCGCTCGGACGCCCCACGAGCTCGCTATCCATCCAGGAACGAGGAGATGTCACCAATTCCTCCTCTCCCCTTTCTCCTCCTCTTCCTTCTCGTCTCAGCCATTTCCGCTGCCAGTCATGAAGACGCCACGAGGCGGACCATGGAGGAATTCTCCGGGTACCCGATTCATACCCACCCTTCCGTCCTCTCTCTTTCCCCGTCGTCCCTCTCGGTGGATGCGGTGGGCTTGCAGAGGCAGGTGAGATTGCCCTACCCTTGAAAAAAGAAAGAAACATAACGAAAAAGACGCCTTTTTTTTTTTTTTGCCCTCTCTGTGTTCTTTTTAAGATGAGTGATGTTTCATTTGCTTTTCTTTGTTGAGGAAGGAAGGGTTTTTCTTAGTCTCTTTATGTTCTTGGTAGATGAGTGTTGTTTTACTTGTTTTCTCTTTGAAGGCTGGTAGGGTTTCCCTGCCCAAAGTGAAAATGAAAATCCTCCTTTTTATTCTCTTTCTGTTCTTGCTAGATGAAAGTTGTTTCATTTGCTTTCTTTTCCAAGGCTGGTAGGCATGGCCTGCGCTACGAGGAATAAGTAATTGAAAAATACTCTTTTTAGATGGTGCTTTTTCATTTGTTTCTCCTTTTCTTATTCTCTTTCTGAGATTTTGTGCTTGGGGTTTTAAATTTGCAATATTGGCATCTGGAAGTGTCTGAAGTAAGTTTGTGATGTTCTTGGATGCTGGGGAATCTGCAGATAGATGAATTGGCAGCCTTTTCGGATACACCTGCGCCATCGGTGACTCGCATTTTGTACAGCGAGAAGGATGTGCTTGCTAGAAGGTATCTCTCGAAAACTTGGCAGTTCTCTCTTGTTTCGGAATGGTTAGCATCTGAGTTTGAATTCATTGGTGTGTGGTCTTCCATTATTTGTTGTTTGTTTAACTACTACAATGATATGAGAGTTCGATATATTAAGAATTATGCCTCTTTCGTTCATGATGTCCTTTCTACTTCTAGTTATATACTGTTCAGCTCTTGTATCTGATTTTTTCTGTTTGAACATTAAATCTCGAGTTCCATTCTAGTACTTTCAGTTTTTTGCATCGCATCTAAATGACAGAAAAGCTCTCAAGGCATGAAATGTTGAGATTCGTCACTACTGATTTTTGCTTTTATATATTTTGAATAATAAAAACTTTCTTTATTTCTCTTTTCTACAGATATCCATGCTCATATGGCTTTCAACTAGAACAGTTGCATTTCAGGGTAGTTTTATACAAACATGCATGAGAGAACACATTCTTTTCTTCTTTTAGTTCTAGTTGTTTTTTACAAAGCCACTTTGAATTTTATGTGCAGCTACATAAAGAGCCTGATGAAAGAAGCTGCTTTATCTGTACGCGAGGATGCTGTGGGCAACATTTTTGGTAGATGGTGAGTTGAAAAAGCATCCTTTTCGGTCATTTATACTGAAGAATTCTTTTTCAGTATATATCAAATTACCAAGAAAATTCTTAGTCTTTGTACTGCCAAAGATTCACTTGAGACCAGGTTTGAGATGTGTTATCAAATCCTGTCTCTATTATCGTTAAGGCATACTCAACAAATAACCTTTTGTTCTATTGAGCTGTTGTTGTTAGGAGTTCTTTGAATTGGAAATGCAAGTTTGACATTCAGGCTTATTCTGCTACTTTAACTCAAAAACAATTTGCCTTCAAAAATTACATTTTTCCTATATATATGATCTGTCCTATTGGGCATCTCTCTGTGTTTAATCATTTATGATAACTTCATCCAATTTTGACAGGAATGGTTATGAGGCAGGACTTCCAGCGGTTGCTACTGGTTCTCACATTGATGCAATTCCATTTTCTGGAAAATATGATGGAGTGGTTGGTGTTTTGGGTGCACTGGAAGCAATAAATACACTGAAAAGGTTTTCAATGTTCCCTTCTGTAATATGCTAGAATGTCTTTCTTTCCATTCTTAATGTTCTTAAGAATTGTTTTGCAGATCTAATTTCCAACCAAGGAGATCCCTGGAAGTTATTATGTTCACCTCTGAGGAACCTACTCGTTTTGGAATTAGTTGCTTGGGAAGGTCTATACTTTAATTTTCTGGGAGTTGGAAGACATTGCCTAGTCATAAACTTATTATGCTCTATGTACTATTCACACTCATTTGATATTGCTTATCTTTACTGGGCAATGTAGCTATTCCTGTTTGGCTTCTTCGTGACTTGCATGCATAAGTTAAGCATGCAAAATTTTCATTTAAGAGATAAATAGTACTTTTCTCTTATATTGCACTATAAAACTTGCAGCCGATTGTTGGCTGGGAGTAAGGCAGCTGCAGATGCACTTAAACAAGCAGTTGATGGTCAAAACATTTCTTTCTTTGATGCTGCAAAAAGTGCTGGCTATAATATATGTCAAGAAGACTTGCCAAATGTATCCTTGACAAAAGAGAGCTATTCTGCTTTTCTGGAATTGCACATAGAGCAAGGGCCAATTCTGGAAGAAGAAGGCAGGGGTTTTTGTTTTATTGAGTACATGCTTCTGACATGTTAAGTCAATCCTTACAATCTATTTTGCTGACCTCAGGTGTTTCAATTGGCATTGTTACTGCAATTGCTGCTCCTGCAAGTATCAAGGTAGACTTTGAAGGAAATGGAGGTCATGCTGGAGCCGTCCTAATGCCAGCAAGGTTCGCATAGGCAACATATTTATGGAACTCTTACTGTCTAATCAATGAACATATATATTTGTGGTTAACTGTTATTTTCTCTCCAGGCAGCAGATATGCTTAAATTTGCATTAGGAATTAATATGCATTGTATTCCCTCTGAAATCATTGTTAAATCAATCTGTAATTAATAAATTGCTTATGAATCCAGTTCGTCTTCTCTCCATTTGGTGATCACTATGAAAAGGCAAATGATTAGATATTCAAGTACTTTTAGGTCTCCAAAAACACCTAAAAATTAATCAAAGAATTTATGCTCTTGAGTGACTAACTTCAAGCTCTGGGATAAGTTTGACATAAGTTTAGACTTCGGTAAATCAGTGATTTAAAAAGCGTTAGGCGCCAAAAGGCGCCGAGGTCCAAAAACGCCTGAGGCGCTAGGCGCTCGCCCAGGTGCTCGCCCGAGCGAAGCGAGGCGCTAAAATATAAAAATATATAATATAATTAATAAATATAATTATTTAAATAAAAATATGCTATTAAATTAAGAAAATCTAAGATACAAAATCATAATGTCACATTAACAAAAAGTTTCAAAATTCAAAACAATAAAAATTAATGTTGAAAATAAAAATTTTAAATAAATAAAAATTAACAACATTAAAATCAAAATAATATATTATTAATCTATTAACAGTATTGAAAATTAATCATTTCAAAATTCAAATAAACTTAATATTAACAGTATACTGTATACTTAGCCTGCTGACGGAGAAACGAGGAAGCAGCGGCGAGCAACGGCAGCGACAGCGACAGCGGGAAAGGGAAAGGGAGCGGGAGGCGCGAGCAGCGGGAGGGCTCGCGGGAGGCGCGAGCAGCGACAGCGGCGAGCTGCGGTAGCGGCAGCAGGAGCGACAAACAGCGGGAGGCACGAGCGGCGACAGAGGCAGTGTTTGCGAGCAGCGACAACGGCGAGCAGCGAGATCGGGATCGGGAGCGGCAGCGGCAGCGGGTTAGGGTTGGGTAAGGGTTATATCGGTTTAGTTGGTTCAATTGAACCAACTAACAACCGAACCAGGACCATACCAGACCTAAAATCCTGGTTCGGTCACCTGGGTTTACCCAGGCGCTCGCCCGAAGCGCCCAGCGCCTGGGCTCGGGCGAGCGCCCAGGCGGTGCCTGTTTGAAGCGCGCCACCTGGGAGATTAGCGAGGCGCTCGGGCCTCGCCTCGCCTCGCCCGAGGGCCTTTTTCAATCACTGCGGTAAATATTTCTTAAGTTATTAGTATGCACATTTGAGTTGTTTAAATATGCCAAGAATGATCATGTATTTTGGTTACTGGTAGCCACACTGGCCAGATTATTTCCTAGCTTAAACTGCTTAGTCATAAGCCTCAGATGTACTGATGTCAGAAGAGTAGGTTAATTTGTTGGATTTCCTTCGCTTTAGAACTTCATCTTCTGAAAGGCAGTAAAGATTTCTTATCACAATATGAAGTGTAATTTCCATTGTGGAAGATTTACTTTTTTTCACATGTTTGTCTAGTTGAGCTCATATTCTCCATATGTCGTGACAATTTGCAGTTAAGAACTGTAACAGTAATGGTACATAATAGACCAGTTGTGTTTCTTTCTATAGTCAGATTAGATGCATGCACAAGGGATGTGTGGTTCACAGTTGGCCATCACAGAAATCTATGGACATCTCTTGCCTTGTTAATCTTTATGGTTTTCCTACTACTTCAACATATTTTTGATGTCAAATAGATGCAACATGGATTCCTATGAAACACTGCTTTCATATGTTACGAAGGGATAACAATTATATGTTATATCTTGTGCTCTCAGTCTATTGTGCTAGAAGTATTGAAGAGAGCATCATATTCTAGTTATGCATCATTCATAGAATTTGTGGTTTCATTGTGTTTTCAATCTTAAAGTAAAGTCTCTCTATTTACTTTGATTTGAGGATGAGCCTTAGTTCCTCGGTAGGCAACTCCTATGCGATCTTTGTGTCCAGGATTCTAGTCGTGGAAATAACTTTGATTCTGCTAATGGTGGGAGACTCGTGCACAAGCCTCTTTTTTTTTTTTACATGAACATATTCTTGAACATAAAATATCTTCCTTTCTCCTTATATTTCAAATGTCTAAATTATCTGTAATTTTTTTAAAAAATATTCATAATATCTTCTAATATACATAAAACTCTTTGTTGATAAGCTTTGAAAAGAATTCTTGTTTATTTAAAGGTCTTGTTAAAGTTGGAGATTTCATGTTAGCCTGAAAGAAATACTTATGTTTCTTTGCATTTATTAATATAAGTTTATCTGACACTTTAAATTATATATGTAATTGGTTACTATTGTTTCATCATATGGAATAATTTCTTAATTCCAATCAGTTAACAGAAATGATGCAGGATTGGCAGCAGCAGAGTTGGCCCTCGCTGTTGAGAAACATGTTCTAGCATCTGGATCCATCGATACTGTTGGTACTGTAGGTATACACCTTCAGCATGGATACATTTGTCATTCTTCCTTAGTATTATGCATTAATTGCAATGTCATCTTAAGAAATTATTTTCAGAAATGTAATGTTCTTTAGAATAAGATGGCTTGTCATTGTAATGTTTTCTGTTTCTGCAAGGTATTCTGGAGCTGCACCCTGGAGCTATCAATAGCATTCCGAGCAGATCACATCTAGAGATTGGTATGTCACTCGTGACTAATTGCAGATATCTTTTGTTGACAATATTTACAAATATATCTTCTGATTCACTGGTCTCAATCAAATCAATTTGATGATTTTGGATATTGTCAAATATTTTAGTTGTTTCTTTTTCCTTTGTTTTTGTAAACATATGGAGGAAATATGTTATTTGCAAATAAATGTAAACTGAAATCAGAATATCTGGAGTTTTCTGCTTTTCAATCTGCTTTTGGACCACTAATTGAAAGAACTATGCTTTTGTGTTGGCATGCCACCTTGGTTATAGGTTATATGTTTCTTTAGATCATGTTGATGGCATTCCATGTCATCCACTAAGTTATGTTTTTGATATATGCTTACATGGTCATGCTTAAATCCGAAGCTAATCACAATTTTTTTTCATATTCCATCTTTAACATGCTAAGCTTTGCTGATATGCATTAAAAATCATGTCCCGACATTTTGTACAGACACACGAGACATTGATGAAAAGCGAAGGAACACTGTGATTGAGAAAATTCAACATTCTGCTTCTAAAATTGCTACGGATCGAGGAGTTAAACTATCACAGTTCACAGTAGTTAATCAGGATCCACCTGCGCTTTGTGATGAATCAATAATCGATGCAATGGAAGCTGCTTCACGACATCTGAACCTCAGTCATAAATTAATGATTAGTAGAGCCTACCATGATTCTCTCTTCATGGCCAGGTAAATAAACTGAACCACTGTGAGTAGTCTCTATGTTCCCATGCTTTCCAGTACAAATACATGCTAATAACTGTGCTATGGCATGAAATGCAGAATATCTCCCATGGGCATGATCTTCATTCCATGCTACAAAGGTATGCACTCCCTAACATCACTTTATGATGTCTCTGTTGTTCAGTATTGCAATAGGAAATGCTGATATTGGATATAAGTAGTAAGTTGAAGATGCAAACGTTACACACATAAGAAATATACAGCGTATGGTATTATGTTCCTCGATAAGTACTTTTATCGTGCCAATAGCATTTTTCTTTTTCAGAACATTATCGCAGAGTTCTGAACTTGACGTGGTTTACATTCTACTCAAGTTGGAATACTGCACCGTGCATCTAATCATCATCAATGGTTGCGGTTGCAGGTTACAGCCATAAGCCTGAAGAGTATGCATCAATGGAGGACATTGCAAACGGAGTGAAGGTATTAGCTCTTACCCTAGCAAAACTATCCCTAGACTGAACCTTTTACAGAACACCTTCACAGAAGACAACTTGTATAGTGCAGCATTGATGTAAAGACCGAATTTATTGAGTCTGTTGTGTATGCTACCATGGCTTACCGAACCATGTCACATTATCCACTAAATTTGGAGAACACAGTTACATGCATCCAATTGGCATGTTAATGCTTGTTGGTTGCGTGCAAGAACTCTGAAAAAACTCTTATGATGGTGAAAAAAACTCTGAAAAAACTATGGATTTCTTCTGGAACAAATCTTATGGAACACTTGAATTATTTGAGACCATGCCTTCTTTTCCTTCCATCAGCCTCTTGCAAATTTTTTTTTTTTTGTGGTGAGAAAATTTAGGCAACTTTGCCCAACCATAGTAGTGTGTTTTGTAGTGATCTGGGGAATTATACATCTACTTGCAGGAGAAGCGCATGCCAGTTTTTTATACCCATGAATTTGGAATTCCTTAAAGATAAGCGGAAAAAACGAGGGGGATTATGTACAATCAATCTGCAAATATTTAGACAGGTGAAAGAATATAAACTTTTTCTAGTCAGTCGATTTAACATAATTAATTGTTAAAACGTACCATTCGATCAGGTTGGAAATCGTGGAATGAATGCAAATAAATAAATTCAACAAGACATCGGAGAATTATCTAGCGGGTGGCAGAGCTAGCTGTAGGGTCTTGATGATTCTGAGATTGACATCAATGTTCTTGTGTCGCAAATATCACTCTATGAGAGTTGTAGAGCGCTCTGTCACCATTCTGCATCCGCCACCACTGAACGTCTAGCAGGTGGAGATGAAGCGGTTGAGGAGGATGATGACACATTCTCCCGAGCCTCGACCATAGACGAGTGGTGGTGGTTGTGGCGCCACCACCATTCTACATCCGCCACCACTAAGCGTCTAGCAGGTGGAGATGAAGCGGTTGAGGAGGATGACGACACATTCTCCCGAGCCTCGACCATAGACGAGTGGTGGTGGTTGTGGCGCCACCACTGAGCGTCTAGCAGGTGGAGATGGAGAGGTTGAGGAGGACGATGACAACATTCTCCCGAGCCTTGACCATAGACGAGTGATGGTGGTTGTGGCGATAGGTGACAAGGAGGGGTATGGTGTTGACGTCAATGAAGGAGGCATGCATCTCTAGGTCTTGCTTCGACAGCAACAGATCTCCACGATGGTTTTGACAGTGAATTTCGATTCCATGGTGACGGAGCACCAACACAGATGTAGAGTGACAAAAGGATCGTTCAATAACTATGTCGACACTAATGACATCATCGTTTACCACCACCAATTGAAACATTAAATTTTTTTTTTATCTTTTGTTTTTATATTTTCGTTAATCAAACTGACATCGTTAAAGTAAATGAACCTAAATGTTTCACTTTTATAATTATAAAAAAATCAATCTAATTTTTTAAAATATAAATATTAAAATATTAAAAAAAAATAACTATAAAAGATAATTTATAATTTTTTAAAATATAAAAATTAAAATATTAAAAAAAAATTAATTATAAAGGATAATTTGTAATTAACCCCTGTTTTGGTAGGAGCTGCTTCTGTATCATTGCTTTGTAAAAGAATATTCTTTATTTAGAGCTGCTGCTAAATCTACGTGAATGGATCATGCAGTGGAATTTATGCTAAGATGCAACAAATCTAAATAGCTTGATGGAAGCAAAACCGTTGACACGGCCAGAACAACTACTATTACTAATACTGTAGAGTCAGTACAAAGTCTTTCAAGCAAAACATCTACTGCTTCCTTGACATGCTAATTGTAGATCTGATGGATCAAGTGGAAAATCTGATGGGTATTGGCCACATCAGGTCAACGTCCACCATTTGGAGCATCCCGTGTCGATGAGGAATGGCAGTCATAAGTCAACACTTAATAAGAAGTTGCAACATAAGAAGTTGATTGATGCCAGAATAGCTACATACTAGTTTGCTTCCTCTTCCGAGCCCTTCAGGTACAGAGGCTCCGTGCCATCTCCGTTTTGCCGCCCTGAGTTGTTCCCACGTCCTTCAGTCGTTAATGCAATCCCAGTTTCTTGCTTCGTTGAGCTGCTGCGGCCGAAGTCGGAGAACACTCCAGCTGCTGATGGCCCGTTACCTCCTACGCTGGCCTCTCCGTGAAGCATGTTGAACCCGCTGTTCCCTCCAGGGCTCACTCCAAGCTGGGTATGCAGTGCTGCCTGCTGCTGCTGCTGCAAGGCGGATATCGGTGACTGCGCATACAGCATCGATGATCGTGCAGCCAGAAGTGCCTGAGGTGTCATCTGCTGGGCTTGCTGGTATTGAACATGGCGAGGGGCTGATTGCATGACAGTACTTGGGGGAAACTGTTGGCATTAAAGATAAAATGATGAGATTCGTAATCCAAACTGACCTGGCTTAAGGACTAGAATGAAACTGTTTTAGTGAATTCTGATTACAAGTTTCCTAGGATGGTTTTTCATCATCCGAGAAACCTGCTATATGTCAAAAGAACAAAAAACAAGATGGTAATAACTTCAAAAGATTACCTTCATTAAGGGTAGGTCAGCTATATAACATGAGAGCTACAAATTACAATATTAATCATTCCTAACTTAATCATTCTAACTGTGCTTTAAGGACTACACACTTTTGCAACAAATGGTCATCTTCAGTAGGGAAATAGGCCAAGTTTAGCACTGTACTTCCACAATATCAGCTTGTTCCAAAATTATATGCCAGATTGAAATCAGTATCGGCCAAGATTAATCTGATTTTGCTTGTTTTTTCAGTCTGATAGCCAGAAATCAGCAGGAATAGTAGAAACAATAACCCAATTATCTGACTTTGACAAATTCTAGCAGATTTGATGGTTTTAAAATAAGGGAAAAAATGCGCAGCAGAAAGAAAAAGAAGAGAGGGAAGCCGAGATGAAGGGAAGACAAAAGAACACAACTATGAATAGAGTAGGACATGCTATTACTATTATAGTTGCTATATGATGCAACCCTTGTATTTGTTATTTACCAATATTGTTGGATACTCATCTAAACCAGAATGACTGCAGTCTCCAGCAGTGATAGACTACAAGAAGCAAGCCTCCCAATTTGGGAGTTCAGCAAGGTGGCTCTTTGGGAGTCTGACTGCTATTTCATACAGGAAGGGGTTAGGTTAGAGACCTTCAGTCATTGGTATATAATGGGCACTATTTGGTTCTGTCATTAGATCTGTATCACACAACTGAGCTGAGCACATGGGTTGTCAACTGTTGGATTTTTATTAATGGCTGAAATCCATAAGGAATTGTATTTTGAATACATTTATACACAACATTTTCTTCAATGGCCTCTTAAAAAGCTGAACACCATCAAAATTCAGCACAGCTAAAAAAAATACAAGAATGTTTGCACATGCCACTCCCTACATACTATCCCTGCACCTTTTGCTGTCTCCATGAATACAAGTCCAAGTGTACAGGGATGTACAGAAGCTTAAAAATGGTGTTGCACAGGCAACACTGCATATGGCATTACTGTGGCTGACCCTAGGCTGAAACATCCTCTGTACACAGTAAATAAAATCTTATGCTAATTTCTAACTGCAAAGCATGGAGGAAGAAACAATTCAATTGGACCAATGTATAGTTTTAAAAAGTAACTATCAAGTGGGTCGCTTTTCTTCAAAGAAATACAAGGATCAAAGTTGAATCAAACAAAACAATATTTTTGGACTTTATCTCTTAATTTATTAGATAGCCAAAGAAATGGTTTAGCTAAGAATTGAGAAATTTATACAATAGAACATCGATTTGCTTGCAAAAGACAAGACATTAACACTCATCAGAAAGAAATGAGACATCAAACCAACAATTTCATCAAAATTTTATCAAAGATTCTAATGGTTCTATTCTGTGGTATCCACAAAGGTTGGAAAGAAGAAATCCAGAATAAAATGTTAGCCTTACCTGGGCAATGGTAGGGACTTGTTGTTGGCTATCAGCAATGGCAGCAAGGTACATGAGATTTCTTTGAAGTTTGGCTTGATTCCTGTGGTAGGCGATAGAGTATACGAGCTTTCACGATTATGATTCACATATGTGCACATAAGATTTATTTACTGAGCAATGAAGGAATACAATTTTGATACTATATCACTAGATTTTAACATGAAAATATGACAATGACCATCTCTAGTGCATACGTATCGGATTATACTTACTCAGCACATTCATCAGCTTTCCCTGCATTTTGGTTGTCCAAAATAGCCAGAATCAACTGCTTATTCTCATCCAAGTACTGCAATTTGAAGAGGTACTAGCACATCAAGATTTAATAGCTGTTTAAAGCCACAGATACAACAATAAATCACAAGGATTGAACTATTTGGGTTTTGCTACATGGACTTTTCCCACTATTAACATCTGTTGAAGGCAATATCAATTGAAAAAAGAAAGTAAAATAAGGTGACAGAAAGGCTATTATTATCATCGGAAAATAACTTCAAATTAAAACCAAATAGAAAGTCAACTCAAATGAGTACACAACCAGATGACCAATGGTCTCAGGGGGTGGAGCCATGTAAAAAGAAAGGGGGACCATCCCCCCTCCTATGATCATATACTGCCTCTTCATTTGTGAGTGGTTGTCCATTATTTCCAATATAACAGGACCCCCTTCATTTAGTGATGAAACAATGGTTGCCCTGTTTTCCTCTTTAATTGAAAAGACATCTAGCAAAAGCTAGTAAAGCATGGCTTGTAAGTAAAACACTAAAAAATGGCTTTAGTTGAATGAACTACCTAATACTTAAATAGGTAATTAAGGTAGATACAGGTAGGAGTTTATGATGTTTCAAGGTTACTCTAAATTGAATAGATGATGTTATGTGTGTATTTATAATTTTATACACATATTGACATGCATATGCTATATATTTCTATATTATACAATTTACTTTACATTTTTTATATCCTTTTAGGAGTAGATCATATTTTCAGCTTTTCTGCCCTTTTAAGTTGACCTTCTTATCAACTGTATGTTGGGCATGATCATTGCAATCATCATATAGAGAGTTTTTAATAGGCATTCAAAAAAGATAAAATTATATTTCCATTCCTGAACAAAATAAAACTAAATAGCTAAGAAGGATATATTGGTGTCTTAACACCGTCTAATTTATTTTCAAAAATAACATATGAATGTGCAATAAAAGAATCCTGGCCTCACCCTCTGTTTAAGGCTATCAAATTGATCAATGTCAAGAATATAGAAAGAATAACCCAAACCATTTCTTGACTAGCACTTGTTACTTTATATTAAAATCAAAAAGAAAGAAAATAAACCTAGTTGATGGCTCTAGTTGATGATAAACCTAACACATAAACCTATCAAGATATCAGCAATGGCTCTAGTTGATGATTTGCACCAATTGAATAAATCCAAAATATAAAGGGCTTGGAAGAGACCTATATGTTTAATGAACATATATGTTCCTTTTGCAAAAAAAGAAAAAGGTAAAATTGTGCAGAAATTGCTGAAACTACTTAAATTGCCACAGATGGCCAAAACTGAATTAACCTCTGGCAGGTCAGAAACCAAAACCAGCACAACATACTTGGATAAGACTTACAAAGACCTTAATTGACACACTGATAGAAACTGAATAATTCTGCACAGACAGGCTCATATTTAAAGTTCTTGACATAACTAAATTTCCGCTTGCACATCTGAACTCAATGGAATTGTAGGCAATAATCATTTGATGGATAACTATATAAGGTTCAAGCGATGGAACTTTTCCAAGATTGAGTTCAATGTCACACCAGGGGAGTGGATCAACATGTGCATGTCAATGATTATGTGCCAAATTTCAACAATATGTATGGATGAAAGGTTGATCCAACAACCCATGATAACCAAATGTCTGTGCTTGTATGTTAGTGATTCGCATAATGAGTCAAAAGTATAAACTACACAATCAAAGGCGTTACCTACGAGATGTAATCTTTATAGTTCAATGATGTATCCAGTCAATATGATAACGGATGGAAGTCCTCCTATTCTTATTGACCATCCTCTCGCTCATCATATTAACAAACTTTGTTAATATGAAGAATAAACTAGCATTCTTGATTGCATATACAGAACTAACACCAGCCTACCCTATATATAATCAAAAAGATGGCCAGAGTGAAGGGGGGAACCAGGGCAAATTGCCACACTGGTTTGGCCAAAGGGTGTATCACATAGAACCCACCTGTCCTATTGCTTCAGCAAATGCAACCTTTCATTTGAGCAATGTGAGCATGTGGGACCTCACTCCATCCTCTTTTATCTTTCGTCAGTTTTCGTTTTATATGAAGCACCTGCTCAATTCATCTTCCACTAGTTGGTGCGTGGGTTCCACCTCTTCTTCCATCAGTTTGACCCCTTCAATTGGGCAATGTGTACATCCGTGATCCCACCTCACATTTGCATTGCAAGCATGGGTCCCCAATTCATCACCTCATCTTATATTAGGCTGTCTGAAGGACCTAACTCAATTTTGTTAAATTTATAAAAGTAAACCTTAAATCAATGCTGAACCATAAACCACGCAGAAGCAAACAAATTTATGAACCTTTGAACAAGATTAATTTTTATTCTCATTAGTTATCAACATTTAAGATTGCATCTCTCATTTCGTTACCACATAAGATAATCTATATACTGCAGATCCTGGTTCTTCCCCTGTAATAGATAATGTATAATACTTATGATATTATCCTCTACAGCTAAATTAATATTTGCTTCCGTCACCCTCTTCACCCAAGTTTGAAATAGGACTAGAAGGCAAGAAGATGAAGAAAAATTAATGAGAGCGAAAGAGTGCAAGAAGCAAGATTGTGACATAGAAAACAATTAGGTGCAGGTCACAAAGCATGTACAAAGGATATGGAGAAGACAAGACAAGGTTCAAGATTCAGATTATCTATATATACCTCATACATAATCATAGGTCTCAGGTACTGATTACCAGGAAAAGGCAGAATCTACCGAAAAATCAAGGCTGAGAAATTAACAGACACAAAAAGATTAATCAAGTGTATAAAGAATAATGGGGAAAAGGAATATTGAATGATGAACCACCAAACAAGCATGGACTTAGGGTATGGGATAAACAACAAGGACCCACTTGAAAATGGGACATCCAACAAGCATATATGGCATATAGGACTATAAAAGAAATCACATTCATCCACAAAAAACTAATACTAATGATACACTCTTTCTTGAATATGTCAACTCCGGACGTCCATAAATCACACCAACTCTCCACCATCAAACACAAATAACACCAACCAGACGAAAGAATCTGTAAGACAAAAAGGATCAACGAAGGAAAATGAAAAGAGAGGGATTAGCAAGGGCAACAGTCAGTAAGCCATCAAATAGACCCTGCACAAAAGGTACTCAAAGAAGCACAAGAAATCCATATAAACTCTACAACCGACAAGAAGCCTGAACAACAAGAATGAGAACGACATTTGGTTGCCTAGAATAGATTCAACATTGAAATGCAGCAGAACAAGACAGCTCAGCCAAGAAACCAAGAGGAAGAGAAAGCCATTCCCCTGTTCACGATGAAAGACTAAAACTTTCTGGATAAACGTTGCTCAAAACACCCATCAATTCCGTTCCAACGCCTAAATAGACATGCTAAACCATGCAACCAAGAAAAGTCACACCATTTTCTCAATGCAACATAGAACATTAAAGTGACGAGCTTGTTGCCCAAAACCAGCTCAAGAATCCAAAAGAAAGATTAAAAACATAAAAGAAACCTTTTATCTCCAAGTGGACCCTCGAAGAACCATAAGCCCAACCCGGAAACCAAGAAGTCCAACGAGAAACAAGAAACAACAACCAGATTAACAACTGCTATACTGAGAAACAAAGGCAGAGGAGCTAAGAGGTAGATGAACCAAGGATCGGGTGACAAAGAAGGCTTGGTTGAGGAGGAGGAACAGGGGGGACGGAAGGAGCACCTGCTGGATGATATCAGTGGTGACTTGATTTGGGGAGGCATAGGCTGCCATCATGGGCTGCATCTGCATGAGGTGCTGCTGCATCTCGCTCAGGCCAGTCTTCCTTCAAGGGAGTCCCAGACTTCCTCCTCTTTTTGGCTGATGTATGCGAGAGAGAGACAGAAACAGGCAATAAGAGGGCAGGTGGTGAGTTCTTGGGCTTTGGGTTTCTTGGAGCTGTTCCCCCCTTCCCTCTCCCGTGTGGTTGCTGTCACAAGTTCCACTCACCACTTTTGGGCTGCACCCTTTCGTCTCCTCTCCGAACACAAACTTGCAATAAACTCCTTTAACATGTACTAAATATTATATGCTTATTTTTGATGAATCCGAAATTATTATATGATCATGCACGAATCTTGCTAACATTCATCGAATTTTAAGCGTATTTTAATGATTGATAGACTCAGACAGATCAAGTGGTTCAGGATGTATCGGTGCCTATGTATTACAAGGTCATCATACATGTAATATTTGCATGTACATGCGAGACAGAGGTGGGCGGTGACGGCACGGCGGTGACGGGAATAAGATGCTCTCCAGGTAGCTGAAGTATAAGATAGCTTAATAACATTAAAAAAAGGGAGATCAGAGAATCAATTAAGACGATCTTATTTTTTATTAATAAAAAGATTATTTCGATCACTGAAATCCTATTGATGTATCACTAATCATTATCTGAATAAGAAATTATCAGCTACGAACCCAAAAACCTCCGAATCATACGGTCGGAATTCTTGCTCTGATGGATTCCAACACTTCGTTGTTAGGGTTGATAGAGAAGTGTGGAAGGACGGCTTGGTTGGTATTGAGTTATTGATGTGTGTTTTGGATGCAATGCAATGCAATGACTATTTCAACTCGAAGGAGATGTGGCAGTGGACTTAGAACAGTACTGCTTGCTTCAATTTTGTGTGCTTAGGCTATGTTTGGGTGTGGTCCTGTGTCCTTCACAATCTAAGAACAAAAGCTACAGATACTCTGTCCTCCACAATGTTGGAGATAAGGTTGCAAATTGCCAGTGATATACTATACATCAGCAGATTAATGTATAAACCATATCAACCATGATGTTTTACATCATATGATGGTATAGGACTGAAGAAAATACATATCTCCACTGGAAAGGCAAGAGTGATAGATGCATGTTGTGGATCATAAATTAACAAACAGCAGAGGGACATGTTTGATGCAGATGGTATCCTAGAGATGGTGCTCAGATGTTTAATGATTCTGCAGAGATGGATCTAAAATTGGTCACAAGAGCTTGTCCTTTTTTTCCTTGCTTTATTTACATGTCACCTTCACATCACTGGAGTGAGACAGGTGAAAGTAAAAGATGAGGGGAAAAGTAAAAGAGATAGGATTGGAATCTTTCAACCCAAATGCCTGCAAAGCAATGTCTGCATGCAACTATGACATGTCCTCAGCCTGGACTAGTCACTGATAGCAGCATCTTTTACTGCCTCCCCTCTCTCTCTCTCTCTCGCTCTGTCTCTCGTCCTTTTTTTTCACTCAGCATCTCTCTTCCTTGTATCTCACATGCTCTCTTTTTACTGCAGTAAAATGGTATAGTTGGTTTCTAGCACAAGATATTTGTCTTCAAGCGCTGATTTCATGGCTTATATGCTACAGTGATTAGTTCCTAATGATCTGCATTTGCCTTTTGGAATCATAGGGGCTAAGATTCCTTCTGCTCCGTGTAAAAGAGGTTTCCTTGGCAAAATCTTCAACATATGTAACTTGCATTTGAAGTTAGGACACAAAAGTCCAAAATGGTGTGTAATTGTATTGCATTTCCAAGTTAATATCTCCAGATATCTCACTAAAATTTCAACAGCCTATTCATGTTACTGAATTTTTCAAATAAGTCATTCAAACTCAAAGACTTTTACTAAGAAATTGCAGTGTGAAAACTCTTATCATTCACAAGTTATTATGAACATATGACCAGTCCTTGGCAGCCACCTGATACCTTCTTCCACTAGTCATAAACCTCATTCTTTGAGTCACCTTAAAAGCTGACTTTTGGTTTTATCATCTGAGCTAAATAGCAAATAATTTCAGTTCATACTGAAGCAGGTCAGAATTGTTCTCATTTCTTTTCTTCACTGCTGATCCTGCTCATGGAAATTGATGACTTGGTTATTCTAGCTACATGAATTCTTGATTACTGAAATTAACCAGAGGATAAGATATTAGCTCAACTAAAAGATAAAATGAAACACAAGGAAACTGTTGTCTCTGCTAATATATAATCATGTGGAAGAAAGGAAAACACAACAAAATTTCCTGCCTATGAAATGCTAATAAACTTCACTCGTGCACATAAACCTAGTGGTTCTCAGCACAATTTAGCATAATAACTGTAACAATGAATGAAGTGATAATAAATGACTGCTGAGAATGTAGAACAGAAAAGAACAATTACCAAAAGGTAGAGCTGAATCAAGAACTTGGATCATATGCCATACCGTCGAATTCACAAACAGTTGTTCGGCAAGGATGATCCTTTACGTTTTATCAGGTTTCCCACAATCCAACTTCTCGTTCAACAAAAGATGACACAATGTTCCTATGTTTGAGAATGGCCAGTGTCGGAATTCTAGGTCCAAGTATCGACTTGGAAACTTAAATGGACTTCCAAGTGCCATTCTAAGTCCAAGAGGAAGACCAGTTTAATTCAGGCAAAGCAGAGAGTTCATTACCTCGCTGCTTCCTCAATGGAAGTAAAAGTGACGGGTCAAATACTTCGGGAGGTTTGGACTGCGCACCAGGAGCAACTTCTATATATGCACATCTCCTTCCTTGCTCATCTATGCAATCAAGTTTCCTCATTCGCCCCATTTCATCAGCAATGAGTTCTTTTAGCAGCAGAAACCTGTTCAAAGCAATAGCCATGATCTGCTTGCTGCTCTTCTCCTGCTTCCAATCCCCGGCGGAAGCACGGAGCTTGATGCGATCAAGGGTGCTGGTGGACGTGGATGTCATGCTCCAATCCTTACAGAAAGGCTCCGGCGGATCTTCTCAGGCTTCGGGGTGCAGCAATGTCTCTGGCAACAACGGCGGACCTTGCCCAGATACCGGTGGCTGAGCTGACCATTGCAGCTTCCTCCGTCATGATCTTTACCTTTCATTCCTCCATGTTATATCCATGTTGCGTAGAAAAGAAAGAGAGAATTGTAGATGAGAGTTGTTCATTCAGTTTGGCCTCGATTCATTAGCACATACATAAGAGAGCATTCATAAGAACTCAATTTGCAGCTTTTGATGTGTGTGAGCTTGTGATGATTAAATTCATATATAAATTAGTGTGTACACATGAACTTTCTATTATCCTACAACAGTTGGTTGCTGAATTTGACTGTATCCATCCAGGGTTGACTTTTTCAAGCTAAAGAAACTATGTGGTGGATGATTGAGATTGAAGTGTGGACGTATGTGGCAATATCCAACCATCTCCTCAGCTTTTACTTTTTCTTCATTGACTCTACACAAAGAACATACACAGAGAGAATATATGTATATATTAATATATATTTACATAGTCTTAGTACTAAAGATCAGTCTAATCTACATACTGTTGAAGACCAGTGGAACCAATCGAGGAAAAGAAATCTTTTTTTATTAGAAATTTGATAAACATTTTATTAGAAATCAAAATAATATATAATACAGACAGTAGTTGACAATCTAAGAAATTATTTCTTAGAGACGACTTCAGAAGTCATCATCAACTGTGGGAAAGACAACATAATATCTCGAAAGGTTTTCTTGTGGCATATGTTTTGTTTCATGGTGACAGCCTGCAACTGCAAACTGCATTTTTAATATCTTTTTTATCGTGCGTATTATCCAAACATTAAAGAACAGAGAGAGAACACTGGACATCATATAAGGAATGAATCTAAATAAGCCTCCATCTCTGAAGAAAAGAATTTAAGTCGTCCCACCTAACTCATGGTAGCAGCTGCTACTTCTCATCTGTATTCGGTGACATATACATAACAAGTATATATATTTTTTGCTCTCCTCATCTGTAGGATAAGTAAATTAAAATAACAATAAATGACTGCTAAGTATGTCAGAAAAGAAACTGCCATTGTAGCCATGCCAAGAACTGAATATTCAAGAACATCTATTTATCTTTATTCAAGGGATGGAAAAAGGCCATTTTTTGATTGTATGTCACATTGTTGAATTTTTCGTGCAGTCCAAATTTTGGGTCAAAGAAAAAACTCCAAGATTTTCCTATGGTTGATGGAGGTCAGTCTCATCATTCAACGATTTCTCTTCCATTCTGTAGTGCAGCAGCTCCAACCCCAGGGAAAGCCAATGGGAAGACCAATTCAATTCAGGGAAGGCAAAGAATACTACCTACCTCGTTGCTTCCTTAATGGAATTAGCAAGAGTGACGGGTCAAATACTTTTGAGAGATTTGGACTGCATTATACCGGGGGCAGTTTCTTCCTATCTCTCTCTCTCTCTCTATATATATATATATATATATATGTATATATATATATATATATATATATATATATATATATATATATATATATATATATATATATATATATATATATATATATATATATATATATATATATATATATATATATATATATATATATATATATATATATATATATATATATATATATATATATATATATATATATATATATCGCCTTCCCTGCACATCCATGTATGAGTTAGCGGCAGCAATGAGGTGTGACAGCAGAAAGCTGTTCAAAGCGATGGCTGCCATGTTCGTCTTCATCTTGTTGCTCTTCAGCTTCCAGTCCCCGGCGGAAGCACGGAGCTTAATGCGATACAGGAAGGCGGCGAACAACGTGGATGCCATGTTCCAATCCTTACCGCAAGGCCCCCATGACTCTTCTCATGCTTCGGGTTGGGTCTAGCAACAATGGCGGATCATGCCCCATCGGTCCCTGAGCTCATTATTGTATCTTCCGTATTGATTCTCCATATCTAATTGTTCGTGTTACTTCATTCTTTTATAACCAGTTCAGAGTTGTAGATACTGAAATTTCTTCATTCAGTTTGGCTTTGAATCATTGTTATATACATTCATATAGGTGTGAGAATTGAATTTTCTGCTTGAAAGTAAGGGATGAGAAAACGGAGATGTATAAGCTTAATGAGCTTGAATCGCCATATACGTCTTCTGCAAATAAGCTGACAAACAACTGCCATGCACAGAGTACCCAACAAATCGATTCTCATCTGTCACCACATTGGCATGTGTACGGGTGATTCATCTCTCAATTGCAACCATGAATTCGAATGCTTTAGAATGCAATCGAATGAACCATCTTTGTTGAAACCAAAAACCAATCGAATGAACCATCTTTATTGAAACCAAAAACTGACTTCATAGGAAAACTACTGGAGCAAATTTACAGGAGAACACCGGCAAAAGTATCATCAGAAATGACTATTAGATTTGAGTGGTAGATGCTTGATCTAATATCACCATTTCCTTCACATATACCGTGACATGAAAATTGACACGCGCAAATCGCATCACAGGATGTGGGTTGCGAGTGGGGGCCAATCCAACACGTAGCTTCCGTCGGTTCTCTCGGTTTGACGTTCTTGGAGCGGCGGTCACTTGTGGGGTAGCGGACGCCGACCAACAGCAGGCCGGGCTGCAGTGTTTGGTCGCTGGGCCGAGGCACAGGAACCTATCGTTTCTACTATTAGTCATTTTGTTTTAAGATTCAAGAAAGAGCTCGAGTCAATATTGTGTTGTTGCACCCGATGACATTTTATGGAGATTAGCTGAGAGCTCATCTGCACCAAGATTTCGCTCTGAGGAAGACGTAGTTTACTTAGCAGGTTAAGTGTTTCTCGGTCATCCGTAAGTTCCACCATGCATCCCTTCTGCATGCAGTAGTATCTTCTGCATGCAAATGGAGTTACGCGCATTCGCGTCTGCAGGCGGTAGTATCATCTTTATCAGCTTTCAGCTGCATATGTTTCGTTATGACTGATATTATTGTATTTGATGATTTATTACTCTTCATGGCGGCTAAATTTGTACTGAGGGCCAACAGTCCCATCGAAAGATGGATTCAAGAGCTCTCCTGCACTGCAGATCTATTTGATCAACAGAAGTCACCGATGCAAATGAGTTTCTTTTTCTGTTTTATTTTGCCGGGGGCTCTGTCTCTTGTTCTATCTAATGAAGATCTTGACTGGGGTATCATTAACCTCAAAAACATAAGTTACTGGGAAAGAAAATAATATACTTATTAAGTTCTAATATTTCACAAGTGAAAGCATGATGTAACTCAAATTGAGAGGACATTGCACAATCA
>LVTN01002015.1:24611-36638 GCA_001649415.1 Musa itinerans | reverse complement strand
TATATATATGTATATATATGTACTCAATCACATATGTGTCATGTCAACGCTACTTTATTATGCATCATTAAAGAAAACCAAAACATGATTCATGATTTTTTAATATAAAATTTAATAAAATAATAAAATCATTTAACTATTGCATAATGCAACCAACATAGACAATCATCACATCATATGTTAAATAAAATAAAATTAATACTTTAAACATTAAATTTATCATAGTCAAATAACTCATTAAATATATACATAGTAAAATTTTAATAGATTGGCAACATTAAGCCTACATACACTTCATAACTTAAGCCATTCATACATCACTTGAAATAAACACTTAAGCAGATGCATAAATTATGAACATTCATTAATTACTTAATAAGACTAATATTTCAAGAATAATATTTATTCGTACAACAAATTATATGATCAAATCTAGTGTTTAACGAGATTAAAGAGTTATAAGCCACTAAAACCTAGTAAAATTTTATCCTCAACTCTTTACATGATAGTTAAGAGTGTTGCCTACCTTCAATATCAAGAATTTAATATACCAACCATATTGAGCTGAATCTATTAGTACTTGTACCAAAAATACAATCAGGTTGGTTCTCATACGATGCCAAAAATGTGTCATGTGTGCTAACTCATAATCTCTTTAGGATAGGCATGTATGGACAATATGACACCCGTGGAATGTCATGTTTTACTGCAGTCTGTGCGAAGTTGAGGTATATCAAAAACTAAAGACATACAAAATAATAATAATAATACATTATTTTACCATATAGGTTCCTTGTCATCCTTCCTGTTGCATTTTATTCCTTGGACCTTCTCCTGAAGTCAGTTTATTAGTCATGCTCTTTCAGAATCAACTAATTTGATTTGTAATTTTTCCTGAAATATTTTCTATTAGATATTTTCTTGAATTTAAAAAAATGGATATATACTTATGCTCTGAATCATAGTCACAAAGTCAGATATGTTTTGCTAATTATGCCTTGATCATGTACTTTACAGAAGGTGTTTTTAACTCTTAAGTAATCTATGACCATACTTTTAGGGAAAATATATGTTTTCTATAAGTGTTAAGAGAAATTATATCTTGAATCGTAGTTCATCCATTTTCTATTGATGCACTAAGTAATGCTGGGAACAGTTGAGTAAAGGATATTTCAATTCTACTTTTTAATTTTGCTATTCTTTAAATGGTGGGTTTTGTCTATGCACCCAAGTCCTCTTTTAATTGGGTGTATAGTTGGCACTTGGCAGCACCAAACATTATTTTATTTTCCCTGAAGCTTTTTGTGTTAATCTTAGCTGATAAGAGGGAGAACTATGTGTTGTGTGTAATGTAGTCAGCTATCATTCACTCAAGTGCTCACTCTTGGTGAGAGGAAAACATTTAGTTATCTCTAAGATTTGAATTCTTAATGTTGTAAGTATGTGTACTTGAAATTTGTGTCCAGTCTATTCATTCACCATTTTCCCATAGTTTTCATCCACATCCTTTGCAATTTACTGTGAGGTGGCAAGCCATTTCCTGACTACATTGCTTCACATTTTCCTGTTGGCATTAGGACTATGCATGAAACAAATATATATATATATATATATATATATATATATAATAATTAAAAATGTGTCACTATTTATTTACCCCCAATAAAAATTAAGATATTATAGATATGCTACAGCAAATGCAATTATTGGTTTAGTCAAACAAAATAAGCTGATTTGGAGTTGTAGTACAATTCAATGTAGAAAACAGTTCTTAGAAAATAATTGTTGCCTGCATTATCCATGCACTGTGAGGATCCAGTGATTTTGACGCATGAGGACATGAAAATTTCTACCATATGGCTTTCTTTATAATACGACCTTTATGAGCGTGATCAATGATGTCGTCGGTTCAGCATAAACAGTGAGATGAAGGAAAGAATGAACATGGACAGATCGGGTCGCAGATGCAAGAAATCATTGGGGCCAAACTATTTCTTTACAGATCTTGGTGGCATGTATTTATTCGGAAGAAGATGTTGATGTATACAAGGAAGAAGAAGGAGAAGAAGAAAGTAGGAACGAGATATGATTGTTTATGGAGCAAGTAGTGTGAATGTGTGAGAGGATTCCCCCACCACCTGGAAGGGATGAGATGGAGAGAAGAATGGTACTGCATCTGAAGGGGAGTTCAGCCCCATTCTTTGCATGTGTCAGCATATTTTAGTTGTCATCATATGATGATAGCATATCACCAAGTTCTTCTCATCCGAGCTTGCAATAATGGGCATGAATCATGGCACATACTCCACAGGAATCATCTGGAGCTTCATAATAATTCAATTATTTTTTACTTATTATATAATATATATAATCACAGGCCCTTATCTTGAATAATTGGATGGTATGTGTTCGTCAGTTTGGTAGTTTGAAGCAACTTGTCTTGTTAGGTACCACGTAACACCATGTGCTCTCCTTTGTCTCCGCTCGACAGAATGGCATGGCATGGCAAGGCAAAACCACATTGATGACATCCTCCTTGGAGGTGCTATCTGCATTATGAGCCACTGAGAAAGCAAGGCACATACAATTTCCACTGGCGGACAAGAAACAGGTGTCCCAATCGCATGCGGCAGACACTATCCAGCATCTGGTTTTGGAGACTATACTGTGGGGTTTGATATCTGTCCCGTTAATTGTTTAGTTGTTCAACTGCCACCCAATTCAATAATCACGATTTAATTTTGATTCTCAAAAATAATACTAATACAAATGTGTTAATGCGACGAGGAATTGACTGGAGACCGCCTGTGGACTGCCACAGGAAACGCATGCGCGGTGCCAGCTCGTCATGATTTGACATGAAATATAGCGCGGTGCCGTCATTAACAATGCATTGATAGACTTGCCCAATGGTCTACCGCATGCGGGGGTGGTGGAAGTCCCTTATCTGTTGCGGTGTGAATTATTGAGAGTAAACAAAGAGCCCGACAACACCCAACAGGACAACATGGGCAGGAGTCACGGTCCTGTTGTAATGGCATATACGAATGTAGAGACGGGAAATAAGAGACGGCAGCTATCAGGTAGGACAGGGTACTCTTTATTTTTATACAAGCAGATAAAAGAGAGATGCAAATTCTCACACATCTTCTTCCTCTTCATACGTCCCGACGTCAACGAGTCAAACAGACGAGTAGAAGGAACATCCCACGAGGGATGGGGGAGAGGCTTTACATTTTCATGTACACTCCAGTGGAGGAATCCTCATCTCTCTATCTCATCGGTTCTGAAACCTTCTTCGAACGAAGTGACTGTAAATGAAAACAAAATATGCCGTATTTGAACACGGTATGCGCTATGCGCAGAGCCCAAGCAGCGAGCCTTCCGGCCTCTCCATGGACAGTGATGGATCCCGGGTTGCCCCCTCCACCGGACTCATCCCTCCGCTTAAAATCCAAGGATGCCCTGGTCATCAACAAAGAATCATCACTACGTTAAAATCCCTAAATCTGAACAAAAAAAAAAAAAAAAAAAAAAAGAGTTCTTGGCAGAAAGAAAGATCCAGACACAGAACAATTAGAATCAAAGAAATCAACAGGAGGATTAAACAACATGACCGTCTGATACTGAAATCATATGGGATAGAATCGATCAAGATGAACGGTACAACTTACCGAGGATTTGTTCGGCGGAAAACCTTCTTGCGACGTCCTTGCAGAGCATCCGCCGCATCAGGTCCTTGGCCGCTGGCGACAACGAGCGGAAGACCCTCGACGGGAACCTCAGGTTGGCCCTGGCCACCGTTTCGAATGTCTCCACCGCCGTGTCCCCGTAGAACGGGGGCGCCCCGCCGGAAAGCATCATATACATCACCACCCCCACGCTCCACACGTCCACCTTCTCCCCGTACGCCCGACCCGCCACCACCTCCGGCGCCACGTACCACGGTGTTCCTACCAGCCCGCTCATCGGCGCCCATTCCCCGTCTGCATCGAGGAAGCACTGAGCTGACCCGAAGTCAACCAGCTTGAGGTGGCCCAGCGCGTCAAAGAGCACGTTGTCCGGCTTCACGTCCCGGTGCGCTACCCCCCGTCGGTGGCAGCCAGCTAGGGCTTCCGCAAGCGCCTCCACCACAGCTGCCGCCTCCGGCTCGGGGAACGGCGTCCCCCCGCGGGCGGCGATCCGGTCGCAGAGGTCGGGGCCCTCTAGGAGCTCCATCACTAGGTGCACCCAGTGGTCATCCTCGTATGCGTCGTGGATCTGCGTCGCGTAGGGGTTTCCGGAAGCAGCGACGCCGTGGACCTTGGCCTCCCGCGCCGCACACTCGCGGTCGACGGAGTCCGCGAGGAGCCGCTTATCGACCGACTTCACCGCAAACTCCTCCCCCGTGGCCACCGACCGACACCGCCGCACTACCCCAAATCGCCCCCGCCCGATCTCCGCCCCGATCTCGTAGTCCCTCGTCAATGCTTCGCCCATAGCGCTTCGATCCGATCTGAACAATCTAGAATTCTCCTCTCCTCTCTCTCCCCACCTCCCTCTTCTGCCATTAAATTCCAGTGTCGCTTGGAATATTTATAAACAGATAGGGATCCCCACCCACGACCTGGACGGCGGATTCCATGGTTCTTCTAATCGGACGGTTGAACAGAATCTTAACTTCTCCTGTGCTCTATGTTTTCTTTGGGCCGACGGCATCCTCTTCTCCCATCACCAAGTTACCCTTAACCATACCTCATAATTACTGACATCAGGTGGAGCGGACAAAGCAACTTATTCATAGATAAGCCTATTGCATTCTTAGTTTTTGTATTAGGTAAGGTTCCAGTAGTTTATTTATTGGTATCCTCTGTTTAAGGCCACGGATGGAGCCTACCCTATACACTAAGTTAATTTATGCTCTTTAATGAATCGGAGAGTGAATTGGGGCCGTCTGATTCGACTTTGCCGGATGCTTTAGGAACTATAGGGTTATAGTGGTTATTAGCTGGTACTCGATTATTATTGAGCCGTGGCACTGGGCCCACCGTTTCAATTGGGTGATTCGGACTCTTTTGGTGATTTGCACTGAGCCGTGGCACTGGGCCTCGCCAACCGGGACCGTCGGATCGGATGGTTCGCCAATAATGCGCCGCAATGGACGGTCAGCTGTTGCTTGAATAGGCCCGGGCTGGGGACCGGGAAAAGAAAACGTTACTTTTGTGGGACGGGACTCGACCGTCCCTGTCGGCAGACGTACAATTGGGATAGCAAACCAATTGGAAGATTACACGTGTAAAAGCTCGGAGACAAGAACCAATGGGAGAGCAGGTTGACGATCGACATGTACTTCTTCGATTGCCGTATTAAATAAGGAAGAAAGGGACTGGGCGAAGCGTGAAGTGGACTGCAACTTCCAATAAGTTATCGTGTTCGCGTACGTGATAAGCGGTTGTCGTTTGACCGTTCCGGATGGGCTGCCCGGGGCTCCCCCCATGGTTGGAGAAATCATAGGCAAGGTGGCTTATCGTGTCCAACAATTGAATTAAAAATAGATCATGTCATGTCAGGATCTTTGAGATTCGTGTCGAAGTTGATCTGCTGTAAAAGTCCAATAAAGGCTGGACTTGACACAACTAACTAAATATATATATAACTAAAAATATATATTTTTAGTTATATATATATATATATATATAGAAAATTTCTCACTATCACACAAGATAAATAAGCTCCTTCCTGCACTCTATTCTGCACCGATCTGTGGCAACAGTTGGCAGGGACAGGTGATAAGGTCCCAAATATCTGCACCGATCTGTGGAGCTTTTCTATGTCGTTCCAAACAAGCAGGATATGGAGGGGCCATGAAATGAACGGCCAGCTACCAAAGCCATCATGTTGGAGCACACTCACACCTGCAGCCATCATTTCTGCTCCCTACTTTTCTTACCACTATCAGCGCATCTACTCTACGCCTTCCCAATGATGCATTCCTTGAGCTGTTGTTTTATCCTTTAATTTTCTGAGTTCAGATAAGATTATGATGTTGGGATTTGAGAGGGAGAGAGAGAGAGAGAGAGAGAGTCAGGGAAGGAACTTATTCCTCACAGTTGCTTTGGCTTATCCATTGGTTTGTCTTCAGCTTGAGGAACTTGAATCTGGCATCTCAAACTATTATTGCATCAAGTACTGATCACCATACATATTGGCCTTCTTGTCTTCATCAACTTCCAAATCATGAATCCGCCTTAATAATTATTATGAAGAAGAATCAGATTTAGCAGTGCAATAGTTTCGCTATAGTGCTAGCTATGATTGTGGAAGATAAGGAGAGAACCTTTTGGAAGAACGTTTCTTTGGTCATTCCGGACGAGTGAAGTACAATTAAAGTGGTTTTCTTTGTCCAATAAATAAATAAGTTGCTTTGTATCAGCCAATGTTTAATGGTCACCGCATAGAAGAAGACAGCTCATGTGACTCTCTACCTATTTATTCCTAATCCTACTTTCTCTTTACTGAACAATATTTAATGATCGTTTTCTTTGAGTCATGTTCTAGGGATTCCATCGTGAGCTATCTCAAAGCTAGGCCATCTCATTGGAATGATAAGCTAATTAGATTTTGGTTCTCTCTCTCTCTCTCTCTCTCTCTCTCTCTCTCTCTCTCTCTCTTCTTTGCTCTTTTAAGTTCTACAAGTTTGACAATGGTCGCCAACAATGCAAACAAGTAATTACATCTATCTTTAATCAACGACACAATAATTTTACTAATTAATCAACTTTCTTTTTGTGACTAAATGCTAAAAATTAGACTATGGAATGAAAAAAATTATTGTAAGTGATATCTTATTATAGATTTTATTTTATAAATAAGGATATTAGTACTCTATCTTGGTGATTGAGTAGGAAAATAAGCACGTGCAAACCCATGTCAGTGCAAATATGGACGATGACCTATTAACATTTTGTGTATATAAAATTTAGATATGTTATGTTTATATATATTTTTTGTTAGAGCCTATAATTATGTACATGTATAAAAAATACTATATACATGGGAAACTCTATCATTTTATTTAGTAAGTTAACATATTTTAATTTTAAAATTACTTATTTTTATTACACTCTTATTGATAACAGTAACAAAATTTTGAAATATGATATTTTACTTTAGTCATACATGTAGGGTATGGGTGGAACTTGAAGTAAAACATTACACCCTCAAAGAATCACTACTTCTAGTTCTTCAAAGTTCATGTGGAAGTGGACACATTATCTTATTTAGAAAACCATAATTTGTATTTAAATACTTAACAACTGATAAATTATATCTCTTTTTAGAGGCAAGTAAATCTCATTAAGTCAGTGCAAAAATAGTTAGATCGGATGCAAACGGAGGCTCTTTAAGAACCATTGCTTCTGGTTCTTCGAGTCTATGTGGAAGTGGAAAGTTTATCTTATCTGAAAAACTATGATTTGTATTTACGTCCTTATCAACTGATAAACTATATCACTTTATGGATGAACATAAATCCTATCAAGTCAATGTAACATGGGTCAAATCGGATGCAAATGGAGGCCCTCAAAGAACCGCTCTTTTCGATCCTTCGAGACTATATGGAAGTGGACACTCATCTTATCTAAAAAACCATGATTTATATTTAAATCCTTATCAATTGATAAACTATATCTCTTTCTAGAGGCTCATAAATCCCATCAAGCCAGTGCAAAATGGGTCGGATTAGATGCAAACGAAAGCCCCTATTGAACCACTACTTTTGGTTCCTCGAGTCCATTTGGAAGTGGACACATTATCTTATTTGGAAAACCATAATTTGTATTTAAATCCTTATCAACTAATAAACTATATATCTTTATGGAGGCACATAAATCATAATAAATGGTGCAATATGGGACGGATCGAATGCAAATGAAGGCCCTCAAAGAACTGCTGCTTTTGGTTCTTCGAGTCCAGAAGTGGACACATCATGTTATTTGAAAATTCATGATTTATATTTAAATTCTTATTAACTAGTAAATTATATCTTTTTATGGAGGCACATAAATCCATCAAATTTGTGCAAAATGGTTTTAAATCGAATGCAAACTGAGGCACTCAAAGAACCACTGCTTTTGGTTCTCCAAGTCTATATGGAAGTGGAGACGTCATCTTATTTGGAAAACCATGATTTGTATTTAAATTGTTTTGAAATAAGATTATTTTATCTAAATGGAAGGTGATTTAGGGATTAGGGATCTCAATATTACTAGATTTAGCTTTTAGGCTGTTGCAAAACATCTTAACTAAGACTTAGTTAATTATATTTTCGTCATGGTTGTCACTGCCATCTATGGATATGGAATAAAACTAAATCTAACAATTATAGTTGGGACTGAAAAATTTTTATCACTGTTGATTATCTAAAAGGTGGCTTCTTAAAATTTTTGGGGGATGGAAGGAGTATTAATCCATTTCCTGATTCTTGGATTTGAGATATGCCTATGTTTGTGAATCCAACGTTTTTTAGTATAACCAATTTTATTGATCAATTAATTATTAATGATATATGGAACTTTGATTTTCTCAATATGTTGTTTAGATATTCCCTCGTGAATAAATTTAGAGATATTAATATTTCTCAAATAACTTATGATGATGACATTTGGCTCTACCATTTTGGAAAAGGAAAAAAAAAGGTCTAGCCACTAGCGAATCTGCATATAAATTTTTATCTTCTAGTGACTGTTAATATGATATTAATAAGGATTTTTAGTGTTGTTTGTGTAAGCTATAAATAATTCCTAGAGCAAAATTATTTTGTTGAAGACCTTTGCGCCATCGCTTGTCGACTTATGACAAATTAGAATCACTAGGAATTAGTAGTAATTCCTTATGCAAACTTTATTTGTAAAGTGTGTAATATATTCATCACTTATTATTTGGATGTAACTTTACTTTGAAAGTTTGGAAGCTTCGTGAACAATTGCTTGATGTGAAATTTATGCAAACTTTATTTAAGTAGAGGATGGATTTGGAAGATCAACTTTGATTCTTCAAGCTACTATTGCTTCTTACTTTTGGATGATTTAAAAAATAAAAAATGATAATATATTTTTTTTTGAAAAAGAATCTATGCCTAATATTATTTTCCGCAAGGCTACTGCCCTTATTAATAATAAAATCCAGAATCATGAGCCTAAATCTTTTAAAGAAAAATTTGAATATCTAATAATTTGAGGATGCCACATTATGGATGGTTTAAAATTAATTATAACAAATCTTAGAAAAATTATGAAGTTTGAAGCTTTCATTATTAGAAATGATACTGGTGATCTCATTTCATATGATTGTAGACGAGTGGCATCCTCTACCGTGAAGTATATGTGATTTTGCAAGGGCTATCAAGAGCAAAAATGATAGAGTACAATAAATCTCTAATGGACATTATACAAAGGAAGAATTGCCCTCAATGGTGTTCTTCAAAATTGCTCCATTACTTATGTTTAGAGAAGCTAGCTAGAAGTGCAACTAAGTGTGCAGTGTGCTCTAGAGCGAGCGTGCATGTTGTATGGGATGATAATTTTCTCTCTCATATGTGGAACGTTCATTAGAGGTAGTCGCTTAACTATTTAAGATAATTTATATTTTTTTTTAGAAAAAAAACTTTATCAATGTGATAATGGCAAATAATAAAAGATTAAAATCAAAGATATTTTATAAAAATATATCAATAATATAAGCATATGTACGTGTATCCCTTGGAACACATATTTCTTTAATTAGTTTCTAGTCATGATGATTCTCTTTCCAATAAATCCAGATAAGCTTTCCCGGTCATATTTCTAATATATCTATCTATAATGTATTAAGAGAGTCTTGAATATTTCAATTTTTTATCTCTTTATCCATAGCGAGATTCAATTATGGATCCCTGTTGGGTTTATTCTAATATCTTTGTTTTTGTATTCCTATCTTCCGTTTCAGTTTCAAATCTCAGTTATATTTAATGGTTTTGATCTGATTCAATTTGGGTTCTATGGCTGCATTCACTAATTGGCTGCTTCAATGCTATCCGATTGGTAAATTAAAAACGTGTCTATATAAAATCCAAACCTCTCTTATTTGGATTAAGAAAAAAAATCAAATCAACCAGCAATCCTCTACCAAATGTTTCTGGTTATTAAAACATATTCTTTCACCCATTCATGATCATTTGCTATTCTCGAGTCCAACTTCTCACCATATCGCAAAAGGAGAGAGATTTCTTTTCCCCGAGACATTGTCCAACTCTCCCTTCTATTGTTTTGTTAAATTTTGTTTAGTCTAATGCTCTGTATATCTAATTTTAATTAAGACCCTATCAAGAAGATAACACTCCTAAAATTAATTGTAAATATTGTTAATTGGATTGACTTAAAAGCTTGCTATTGGCAACCCCTACTATCTGTAATATCCTAAAAAATAATAAAATATTACTATTTACGATCACCTCTTATTTCATATCGATGTCACTTCTTTGTTAAATATTGCACGAAAACATCATCCCTACTCGTCATTAAATATAAAGATTTTTTTTTCCAAAGGCATTAGGAGTAGACAAATATAGATATGTGTGACATTATAGTATAGGATCGGACTCTTCAAATTTTGCAACATTCATGTCTCATTATTTACTATTATGAATATATTTTCTAAGAATGAAAAACATGAAGAGATTCACCAATTAAAGAAAAACTTTAAAAAAGTTCAAGATATAGAATTGTAGGTGAGGTTTACTGCACATGTTTATCAATGAAAAAGCTTCTTGAATATATGTTATGGGTAAAAAAATGTTAAGATTTCTTTTAATGATATTTCACGTAATGAAATTTCTTGAAAGTGCTTGTTAATTATTTTTTGAGATATCATAAATCATATAAAATTAGTATTTTCTTAGGTAATAAGAAATTGCTACATCCGATCATCGCTGCGATGGCCTGCCTTAGTCAAAGATGACTGTACATAAGCAATCATTAATACATATAACCATCATCAACTATCACACCCCATGATGCTCATAGAAGCACCTATATATAATTACTCTCCACGACTAGGTTGGTGACCTCTGGAGGCTATCGCCTTCAATAATAATACTGACATCGACAACAAATTATCAATAGTAGTCTATCAATTTAATACAAATAACCTCATATGACCCATAAGCAGATGATAAGATAAGCGAGATAAAAAAACATATATAAAGTATTTGATTTTATAACAATATGTTTTGACACTAATTTTATCATAAAACTATAATTATGCTATTATTATATGAAAAATTTTAATGTCAAATCAAATAGCTATAGATCAAGATCAAGTTCAAGATTTATACCTTTCGATGCTATTTAAAAAAAATTTATTTGATTTATAAATGCACTATCGCCATATCTGAAAGTTGTAGTGATATCGATCTATAAGGAAAACTAAATTCATCTTCTTTTCTCTCCTGTAAGATCACTTTGAGGGGGCTGGAAAACTAAAGTTGCACTATCGCCTAATCATTTAACTATTTTATAAGACAAGTAACTTAGACAATCATAACATCACATATCAATAAAACAAAATTAATACTTTAAATACAAGATTCATCATAATTAAATAACTCATTAAATAGTACAAAATTTAACAGCTTGACAACATTAAGCCTAGGCACGCTAAGTCATAACTTAAGCCATTCATACATCACGTTAAATAAATACTTAAGCAGATGCATGAATTATGAATATTCATTAATTAATTACTTAATAAGACTAAGAGTGTGTGCTTGAAATTTGTGTCCAGTCTATTCATTGACCATTTTTGCTTAGCTTTCATCCACATCCTTTGCAATTTACTGCGAGATGGCAAGCCATTTCCTGATTACATTGCTTCACATTTTCCTGCTGGCATTAGGACTATGCATGAAACAATATATATATATATATATATATATATATAATTTAAAAATGTGTCACTATTTGGATTAAAGATGATAAGTTACATATACATATATATATATATATATATATA
>LVTN01002015.1:1244-24505 GCA_001649415.1 Musa itinerans | reverse complement strand
ATATATATATAAGCTGTTCATAGATATCACATAAAAGTTGTGGATATAAAGATAAGATAAGAAAGAAATAAATTTACTTATTTACCCCCAATAAAAATTAAGATGTTATAGATATGCTACAACAAATGCAATCATTGGTTTAGCCAATTCAATATAGAAAACAGTTCTTGTCAAATAATTGTTGCCTGCATTATCCATGCACTGTGAGGAGCAGCTCCAGTGATTTTGACGCATGAGGACATGAAATTTTCTACCATATCGCTTTCTTTATAATACGACCTTTATGAGCGTGATCACAGATGTCATCGGTTCAGCATAACCAGTGAGATGGAGGAAAGAATAAACATGGACGGATTGGGTTACAGATGCAAGAAATCAATGGGGCAAAACTATTTTTTTGCAGATATTGGTGGCATGTATTTATTCGGAAGAAGATGTTGATGTATACAAGGAAGAAGAAGGAAGGAGATATGATTGTTTATGGAGCAAGTAGTGTGAATGTGTGAGAGGATTCCGCCACCACCTGGAAGGGATGAGATGGGAGAAAGAGTGGTACCGCATGTGAAGGGGAGCTCAACCCCATTCTTTGTATGTGTCAGCATATTTTAATTGTCATCATATGATGATAGCATATCACCAAGTTCCTTCTCATTCGAGCTTGCAATAATGGGGGCATGAATCATGACACATACTCCACAGGAATCATCTGGACCTTCCCAACTGTGGATTGAAGCACTGAAGTAGAACATGGTTTGATTTCTAGGATAAGCAACTCGTGATGATCTAAATTTTGCTACGAGTGTCGGATGCGTGGGATTCATGAACTTACCCCCAATAGGACTTCACCTCATGGTGGATAAAGCCATCATTCGCCACTAAAATGAAACCGTGCGTGAATGGTACAACAGTCACCATATCATTGATTCCTCCAACTCGAGTGTTTCACGCAACTCACCACTGCATCAAAAGTGGTCCACATCAGACCCCACTAAAACTCATGAGTTCTCAACATTGCACTAAACCTTTAATATGAATTCTTTTCATAATAATTCAATTGTTTTTACTTATTATTTAACATATAATCACAGGTCCTTATCTCGAATACTTGGATGGTATCTGTTCGGCAGTTTGGCAGTTTGAGGCAGCAGGTACTGCGGAACACCATGTGCTCTCCTTTGTCTCCACTCGACAGAACGGCATGGCAAGGCATAACCACATCGATGTCATCCTCCTGTGAGGTGCTATCTGCATTATGAGCCACAGCCACTGGGAAAGCAAGGCACATGCAATTTCCACTGCCAGACAAGAAGCAGGTGTCCCAATTGCATGCGGCAGACACTCTACAGCATCTGGTTTTGGAGACTATACTGTGGGCTTGAGATCTGTTCCACTAATAGTTTAGTCGTTCGACTGCAACCCAATCCAATAATCACGGTTTAATATCGATTCTCAAAAAATAATCCTAATACAAAATGTGTCAATGCGACGAGGCTTTGAATGGAGACCGCCTGTGGACTGTCACAGGAAACGCATGCGCCGTGCCAGCCCGTCATGATTTGACATGAGAATCTTGCGCGGAGCCGTCATTAACAATGCATCGATAGACATGCCCAAAGGTCTACGGCATGCCGGGTGGGGGAAGTCACTTTTCTGTTGCGGTGTGTAGTAAGTCGACGGCAGAATTATTGAAGAGTAAACAAAGGGCCCAACAACAACCAACAGGACAACATGGGCAGGAGTCACAGTCCTGTTGTAATGGCACATACGAATGCAGAGACGGGAAATAAGAGACCGCAGCTATCAGGTAGGAAAGGGTACACTTATTTTTATACAAGCAGTTACGAAAGATGCAAATTCTCACATATCTTCTTCCTCTTCATACATCTCCACGCCAACGAGTCAAACAGACGAGTAGAAGGAACATCCCACGAGGGATGGGGAGGCTTTACATTTTTATGTACACTCCGGTGTAGGAAACCTCATCTCTTATCTCATCGGTTCTAAAACCTTCTTCGCTCGAAAGTGACTGTAGAAGAAAACAAAATATGCCGTATTCGTACACGGTATGCGCTATGCGCAGAGCCCGAGCAGCGAGCCTTCCGGCCTCTCCATGGACAGTGATGGATCCCGGGTTGCCCCCTCCACCGGACTCATCCCTCCGCTTAAAATCCAAGGATGCCCTGGTTATCAACAAAGAATCGTCACTACGTTAAAATCCTTATATCTGAATAAAGAAATGAGTTCTTGGCGAAAAGAAAGATGCAGAAACAGAGCAATTAGAATCAAAGAAATCAACAATAGGATCGAACAACAAGACCGTCTGATACTGAAATCAAATGGGATAGAATCGATCGAGATGAACAGTACAACTTACCGAGGATTTGTTCGGCGGAAAACCTTCTTGCGACGTCCCTGCAGAGCATCCGCCGCATCAGGTCCTTGGCCGCCGGCGACAACGAGCGGAAGACCCTCGACGGGAACCTCAGGTTGGCCCTGGCCACCGTCTCGAAGGTCTCCGCCGCTGTGTCCCCGTAGAACGGGGGCGCTCCGCCGGAAAGCATCATGTACATAACCACCCCCACGCTCCACACGTCCACCTTCTCCCCGTACTCCCGACCCGCCACCACCTCCGGCGCCACGTACCACGGTGTTCCTACCAGCCCCCTCATCGGCGCCCATTCCCCGTCTGCATCGAGGAAGCATTGAGCTGACCCGAAGTCGGCCAGCTTGAGGTGGCCCAGTGCGTCGAAGAGCACGTTGTCCGGCTTCACGTCCCGGTGCGCTACCCCCCGTCGGTGGCAGCCAGCTAGGGCCTCCGCAAGCGCCTCCACGACAGCTGCCGCTTCCGGCTCGGGGAACGGCGTCCCCCCGCGGGCGGCGATCCGGTCGCAGAGGTCGGGGCCGTCGAGGAGCTCCACCACTAGGTGCACCCAGTGGTCATCCTCATATGCTTCGTAGATCTGCGCCGCGTAGGGGTTCCGGGCAGCAGCGAGGCCGTGGACCTTGGCCTCCCGCGCCGCACACTCGCGGTCGACGGAGTCCGCGAGAAGCCGCTTATCGACCGACTTCACCGCAAACTCCTCCCCCGTGGCCACCGACCGACACCGCCGCACCACCCCAAATCGCCCCCGCCCGATCTCCGCCCCGATCTCGTAGTCCCTCATCAATGCCTCGCCCATAGAGCTTCGATCCGATCTCAACAACCTAGAATTCCCCACTGCTCTCTCTCCCCCCACTCCCTCTTTTGCCACTAAATTCCAGTGTAGCGTAGAATATTTATAAACAGATAGGGATCCGCATCTCGGGACCGACGACGTGGACGGCGGATTCCATGGATCTTCTAATCGGACGGTTGAACAGAATCTTAACTTCCCCTGTTCTCTCAATTTTCATTGGGCCGATAGGCGTCCTCTTCTCCCATCACCAAGTTACCCTTAACCGTACTCAAAATTACTGACAGCAGGTGGAGCGGACGCAGCAACTTATTAATAGATAAGCTATGGTATTGTTAGTTTTTGTGTTAGGTAAAGTTCCAGTAGTTTATGTATCGTTATGCTCTGTTTAAGGCGACGGATGGAGCCTACCCTATACACTAAGTTAATTTATACTCTTTAATGAATCGGAGAGTGAATTGGGGCCGGCTGATTCAACTTTGCCGGAGGCTTTAGGAACTGTAGGGTTATAGTGGTTATTAGCTGGTACTCGATTATTATTGAGCCGTGGCACTGGGCCCACCGTTTCAATTGGGTGATTTGGACTCTTTTGGTGATCAAGACTCTTAACAATGCCTCGCCAACCGGGACCGTCGGATCGGATGGTTCGCCAATAATGCGCCGCAATGGACGGTCAGATGCCGCTTGTTTAGGCCCTGGCTGGGGACCGGGAAAAGGTGACGTTACTTTTGTGAAAGGGTATTCGGCCGTACCTGTTGGCAGTCGTACAACACGGAAAGCAATCCAATTGGAAGATTACACGTGTAAAAGTCGGAGACAACAACCAATGGGAGAGCAGGTTGACGATGGGCCTACGAACTCCTGTACTTTTTGGATTGCCGTATTAAATGAGATAGAAAGCGACTGCGCGAGGCGTGAAGTGGACTGCGATTTCCCATAACTTATCGTGGTCGCGTAGGTGATAACCGGTTGTCGTTTGACCGTTCCGAATGGGCTTCACGTGGCTCCCCACATGGTTGGAGAAATAATAGGCAAGTTGGCTTATCGTGTCCAACAATTACAGCAGAAATAATCATGTCATGTCACGATCTTTGAGATTCGTGTCGAATTGATCTGCTGTCAAACTTAATCAAGGACCTGAATATGTGACTCTGGACTTGATCAAAATATTTGGATTTTCTGAATAAGAGAGAGAGAGAGAGAGAAAGTTTCTCACTATTATACAAGATAAATGAGCACCCTCCTGACTGAGAAGTGAGGACAAAGCTCATGGGATGACACCCACTTCTTCTGCTGCTTCTGTGCTCTATTGTGCACCGATCTGTGGAAGAATAGAAAGCCTTGCTTTCATCCAGCAGCCAAATAAAGGACATTTATTCCTTCAAGACACAGTAGTCGTAATAGGTGGCAGGGGCACGTGATAAGGTCCCAAATATCTGCACCGATCTGTGGAGCTTTTCTATGTCGTTCCAAACAAGCAGGATATGGAGGGGCCATGAAATGAACGGCCAGCTACCAAAGCCATCATGTTGGAGCACACTCACACCTGCAGCCATCATTTCTGCTCCCTACTTTTCTTACCTCTATCAGCACATCTACTCTACGCCTTCCCAATGATGCATTCCTTGAGCTGTTGTTTATCCTTTAATTTTCTGAGTTCAGATAAGATTATGATGTTGGGATTTGAGAGGGAGAGAGAGAGAGAGAGAGAGAGAGAGTCAGGGAAGGAACTTATTCCTCACAGTTGCTTTGGCTTATCCATTGGTTTGTCTTCAGCTTGAGGAACTTGAATCTGGCATCTCAAACTATTATTGCATCAAGTACTGATCACCATACATATTGGCCTTCTTGTCTTCATCAACTTCCAAATCATGAATCCGCCTTAATAATTATTATGAAGAAGAATCAGATTTAGCAGTGCAATAGTTTGGCTATAGTGCTAACTATGATTGTAGAAGATAAGGAGCGAACCATTTGGAAGAACGTTTCTTTCGGTCATTCCGGACGAGTAAGGTACAATAAAAGTGGCTTTCTTTGTCCAATAAATAAATAAGTTGCTTTGTATCAGCCAATGTTTAATGGTCACCGCATAGAAGAAGACAGCTCATGTGACTCTCTACCTATTTATTCCTAATCCTACTTTCTCTTTACTGAACAATATTTAATGATCGTTTTCTTTGAGTCATGTTCTAGGGATTCCATCGTGAGCTATCTCAAAGCTAGGCCATCTCATTGGAATGATAAGCTAATTAGATTTTGGTTCTCTCTCTCTCTCTCTCTCTCTCTCTCTCTCTCTCTCTCTCTCCTTTGCTCTTTTAAGTTCTACAAGTTTGACAATGGTCGCCAACGATGCAAACAAGTAATTACATCTATCTTTAATCAACGATCCAATAATTTAACTAATTAATCAACTTTCTACTTGTGATTGAATGCTAAAAATTAAGACTATACAAGTAAAAAAATTATTGTAATTCATTGGAATCAAACTCTGCGACTAGAATTAAATCCACCCTTGTTACCTCTTATCATGTACGCAAGGCCAGACTTATAATCACTAGATTAATCTAAATGAACTACCAACAAACACAATAAGATCGTTCCTTTTTATGATATATTTATTTATTTATCTATATTTAATCATTACTATTCACCAAGGAAGCACATTAGTGTTGGCTTTCTTCGTAGAACTTTAGGAAAAATAAAAGAAAATCATAGAAGGAACGAGGAGTTGCAGTGCTTTGGACTCATGTATTTATATTAGCTAAAAAAAATTATAAAATTTTAAATAAGAAAAAAATCAACCATAGCCCAACAAACCTCCTCCTTCTCATCCATATACTAAAAAACTAACAATTCATCTATTTATTTTAATTTAAGTCCTAATCCTAACTATTTGAATTAATTCTATCATACCCTTATAATTCAAATCAGTTGTAACTTAAAGTTATCTTCGGAAAAAAATAAAAATTTTCTTTTGCTAAAGAAAAGATATTGGTAAGTTGATCTTCAATGCTATAGTAGTCCATTTGAATTTCTCCTTTATCAATCAGTTCATGAACGAAGTGATATCAAACTTGGATGTGTTTGGTGCACCCGCGGAAGATAAGATTCTTCATCATTATAATGATGAAATTATTGTCATAGTAGATTTTAGTTGGTCGATCTTTCTTTTCTTGAAGATCCGTTAGAATTCTTTAAAACCAAATTATTTAACACGTTATATTTATAGCCACAATATATTCTACCTCAAAGTTTGAGAGAGCAACAAATTCTTGTTTTTTTCTTATCTATAGAATCACTCCTGAACCAAGGATAAGCATAAATCATAATGTAATTTTTTTATCATATACACAACCAGCCTAATCACTACCAATAATAAGAATACAACTTAAAATATTTTACCTGCTCATAATGAATTTCATAATTGAGAGCTCCCTAAGTAATAGTTGCTAAGGTTATGCATGAATCAGAATAACAAACTATTGTAAACACAATATCTAATCATGTGAGATAAATTAATCCTTCAATTAAATTTATATAGTGTTTCTCATCTGTTTTTTTAACTTCATCATCTAACATAAGTTTATCATTTATATTCATTAGAGTATTTTCTAGCTTATAATTTTATCATATGAAATCTTTTTAACAAATCTTTATAACATATTTTTCTTAGCAAAAAAAGTTTCATTTGCATCTTGAATAATTTTCATTCCTAAAAAATAATATAAAAGCCCTAGATAGTCATTTACATTTTGACATCATATTTTTCTTAAATTCAGTAAGCATATTTGATGAATTTTTAGTATAAATCATATCATTTATATTCAAACACACAATAAAAATTTTCATACTTTAGACTTTTATATATAAAGTTGGCATACTTAATTTTTTTTAAAATTATGTTAAAGAAAGTATTTGTCAATTCTATTATATAATGCCCTTAATGTTTATTTCAAACCATATAATACTTTATCCATTGTATACACTTTATCTTTTAGTTCATTAATTTTAAATCCTTCATGCTACTTTAAATAAATCTCTTTTTGGTAACTTTCCAGATTGATTTAACATCAGATTGATAAATTTATCATTTTTCAGGGCTACCAATGTTAATATTATTCTAATTGTATCAATTTTAGTGTATGAGCTTTATGTTTTTGTAGTAAGCCATGAGCATTAAATTTTTACTTACACACCCACTTGAGTCAAATTATTTTTTTTTCTCAGAGCAAATATATTAACTTTCAAGTCTTTTTTTTTTTTTGTAGTGAGCCATCAATTTTACTTGTAACCTTTCTTCTTTCTAAGCTGCAACCTCAAAACATGTAGGTTCCAAAGCAAAACATGCAAAATTACTAAATTGATGTATCTGCAAAAGACTACAAAATTTTTCTACAGGTGTTTCAACTAGTACCACTAGAATCATTTGAATTAGAATAATTTAAAATATGAAAAAATTTAGATGTGGTATTAACAATAGACAATATATCATGTGCCTTATGACTTCTTCTCCAACAACTATTAGAATTTTAACTACTTTAAAGCTCCAAACTTCTTCCTCATTAATAACATCATGATTTATGATCAATTTCTTAGTTGTAGGATCATAAAGTCTAAAACTTTTTGTCTCATTAGTATACCCCACAAATATGCATTTAATATTTTTGTCATCAAGTTTGCTCCTTTTTCTTAATAGGAATATGAAAGTAAACAACACAATCAAATAGCTTTAAGTGACTTACATCTAGCTTTCTGTTCAACTATGCTTCATGAGATGTATTTCCTGGTACTACTTTAGTAAGAAACTAGTTTAACAAATATATTGTTGTACTGACAACTTCTATCCAAAACTTTTGTACTGCTTTTTCTTTGAGCATACACCTAGCAGTCTCGATCACAACTCGATTTTTTCACTTTACTACTCTATTTTATTGAGAGCGATCACAACTCCATTTTTTCACTTTACTACTCTATTTTATTGAGAGGTGTATATTATAGTCAGTTCCTATGAATGCTTGCATTTTTACAAAAATATAAAAAAATTCATCCTCTCTATCAATACATAGAGTTTTAATAAAATAATCACTTTATTTTTTTATATATACTTTAAAAACAGATAAGGCTTTGGCTTTTTCTTTTATAAAATATGCCCACATCATCTTTATGCTATCATATGTAAACAACATAAAATATTTGCTCCCACTATATGAAATAGTTTGTATAAGTCCACAAATATATATATCCATAAGTTTTATTCGTTACCTGGCTCTTGAAGAATGACCTATCTAATTGGAATTTCTGTATTATTTTCTAAAAATATGTTTTACAAATAATATCTTTATTCTTAATTTTAGACAAACCAACTATTATATTTTTCTATTTTAATAGTTCTAGTCTATCATAATTAAAATGATTAAATCTTTTATGTTATAACGTTGATTCATATATAGCAATAACAATGAATTCATATAAGGAGAAATTTAAAAATAATAAAATAAATATTTTATTTTTTATCATCCTCATGGTTGTTATTAATTTTGAGTTTTCTTATCATAAATCAAATATTTTGATCATCAAAAATAACATAATATCTTTTTCTCATCAATTGCCATATACTAATGAGATTTTATTTTAAATTAGGAATAAACATCATATCATCAATAAATTATTTACTAGATTAATGTTCACAATAATTGTTCATTTCCCTTCAACCTATACTTTACTGTCATTTCTCATATGTATTATAGTTCTAACCAAATCATCAAGCCTTTAAAATAAACTTATATCCTCTATCATATGATTACTAGATCTACTATCTAAAAACCATATATATCTATAATATTCTTCATTAAATATCATAAAAAATATTTTCTTCATAATTTTTTACTATTATTTTCTTCATGATAATTTACTTAATTTTTATTCCAGTAATTTTTTTTAAGATGGTCATATTTTTTACAATGAGCATAGAAGAATATTTAAATTTATATTTTTGTACTAACAAACTTTTTTAATATGTCCTTTTTTTTTACAAAAAAAATATTAATCAGTTTCTTTGTTATCTTCATTAGAATTCCTCTTACTCTCATTTGATCAGTCTCATCCCCTATTTCTAGTGTCAAATCATCTATAACTTCTACCATTCTGACCTCTTCCTTAAGATTTGATTTTTGAATTTTTCTTTTGGTGCTTTCTAATCTGTCTTCATTTGAAGAGTATGTTTTAAAGTTTCATCTAAAAATATGTTCATTGTTTGTTTATAAATTAAAAATAAGCCCATTAGTTTATCAACGGATAATGTACTTATATTTTTAGCTTCTTCTATAGTGATAGTAGAAATCATATTGAATTTTAGAGATAAACTCCATAAATTTTTTAAAAATACTATTTGATCTTTTATGTTTTCATCATAAGACCTCATTTGATTCATAATAAAAGAGACTTTTGAGAAAAATCATCAATAATAGATTCAAAATCTTTCATCATAAGAGTTTTAAATTTATGCTGAAGAATTTGAAGCTTTAAAGTTTTTACCTTGTTTATATTTTTAAACACACTTTTTAATATTTTTTAGGCTTATGTTAATGTTGATGTTGATGCCAACATGATTGGAGAAAATCGAGACTTATATATTATTTGTTGTTAGAGAGCTCTTACATCTTTCTACATGTTTTCATTTATTTAATCTTTAGTAATATTGGGATCCTATATATCATACTCAATAAAATTATATCTACCAAATTTCATAATTCTTATGAAATAAATAGAGTTCTTATTTTAATGGCCAAAAACTAATAATTTTTACTTATGCTAATTTTTACTAAGATAGAAAAAATTTGATTAGAAATACTTATGCTTGTCATCTTCTTTTTTTATGGATTTACTGGTCTCCCTTTCTTTTTTATTTGACATACTCTTATTGATGTTCTTCAAATCAAGCTCTGATATCATACTTTTTGAATTTCTACACAACTTTAGGAAAAATTTCTACACAACTTCACGGAGAAAAGGGAGACGATAGTAGAAGAATGAGAAGCACTTTCAATCTGTGGTACCTTAGACTCATAAAAAAATATGTATTTATATTAACCAAAAGGATAAAATATAAGGTTTTTAAACATGAAAGAAATTAACCATGGCTCAATAAATCCCCTCATCCTCATTCATGTACCAAAAAACCAATGACTTATATATTATCTTAATCTAAATTCTTATCTTTTATTATATATAATCCTAAGTATTTAAATTAATATTATCAACTAAAACTTAATTATAATAATATATAAAAATATTGAATCTCAGATTTTGATAATAAAATCAATTGATGAATTAATAATCTAATTCATGTGTTGAGATAAGTAATGCATGATTAACTACAATCGTGATATAAACAAAATGATTAAAGAAGAATCCAATGTTGAGCCGAAGTGAATGATCAGGCATCAAGCCGGATGAATCGGGTGATACACCGAAGGATCATTTGATGCAGTGAAAGCTCGTCGGGAGTTGGCCAAAAGCTCGTTAGAAGTTTTCCAGGAGTTCACCGAAAACTCGCTAGAAGATTGCTGGGAGTGTGTCAAAAGTTTCACCGAGAGTTTGGATGAATAATTGACATGCCAGACAATTAGGATTGCTTGCAATTATCTAGCCTTAATTATCATAGTTAGGGTTTCAATTCGAATTAGTTTTGGGAGAAATTTCACTAACTCAATTATGGGCCAACTGGGCCCTAATCAAGATTTATTTGGGCTGATTGGATGGCCCATTCAATAACTTGGAGCCACATCAAGCGATGGTACCACTGGAGTTTGCAATGGAACCACTTGAGGCTCAGCCTCCTAGGTGGTTTGGGTGGTGGTACCATCCAAACTAGGCGATGGTACCGTAGGTAATTAATGCTGCCAGACGGTGGTACCACCCTATCAAGATGTGGTATTGCCAAAGCTCAATCTCCTAGGTTCTATCAGGCAGTGGTACCGCCTAGTATCAACCTATAAGCGATAGTACCACCCAATAATGGCGATGGTATCACTAATACTCTGGAAATCAAGGACGAGACACTTTTTGGCTCTATTTTTGAAGTCATTAGAGCCTATAAATACCCATCTTTCTTGCATGAAAAAGCACGAAAAGTGTGAACAAAAATTTTAAGATTTTGGTTATAAAAGTGTTGAATGTCCTTTTTCCTCTTTTAGCTTTGTGATCAATCTAAGAGAGATGTGAGGCTGGTAAAAGGTTGTCTCCTAAACTTGTAAAAAGGAGAAAGTATTGTAAGAAAGTGGTTAGTCTTTGCCCATTGAAGGAAGACTGATAGTGGATGCCGATGGCTTCAACGGAGGAGGAATCGGGAGTAGACATAAGTTATGACGATCGAACCATTATAAAATTGGTATGCACTTTTTTGTTGCTCTTGATTACTGTTATTTTCTACCTTAATTACTTATCACTCTTATTCTAAGTCAAGCACACTTTCAATATCTTTTCTGATATACTTTTATCAAGTCGAAAATTTTAAATCAACGATAACACTAATTCACCCCCCCCTCTTATTCATGATCCTAACAAAAAACACATCTTTTAGATCCACATATACATCTTGGTACAATCATATAATTACTATAAGTGACTCTAAATGAGAATAATTAATTGTCACATTTTATATTATAACATAATTATCCTATTTTATAGTAAGCAGTCTCCTAGAAATCTAGTATTTTTTTTAGAGTCATCTTTGATTGATAAAAAAATAATAAAATAGTAAAAAAAGCTTTATGAAGTATGTAAATCCCATCAAATCGGTGCAAACCAGGTTAGATCGAATGCAAATAGAGGCCTTCAAAGAACCACCGCTTCCGGTACTTCGAAATCATATTGAAGTGAACACGTTATCTTATATAGAAAACCATGATTTATATTTAAATCAATATCAACTAATAAACTATATCTCTTTATAGAGGCACATAAATCCTATCAAGTCGGTGCAAAACTAGCTGGATCATATGCAAATAGAGGCCCTAAAGGAATTGTTGCTTCTAGTTCTTCGCATCTATGTTGAAGTAGATACATCATCTTATTTAGAAAATTATGATTTGTATTTAAATCCTTATCAATTGATAAATTATATCTCTTTATGGAGACACGTAAATCCCATCAAGTTGATGCAAAACAGGTTGGATTAAATGTAAATAAGGCCCTTAAAGAAGTTTCGAATCCATGTGGAAGTGGATAGGTCATCTTATCTAGAAAACCATGATTTATATTTAAATCATGTATATATGTATGTATGTATTCTTTTGTCTCCCGAATTGTAATATAGGTTTGTAAACCTCTTTAGAGTCCTTGTATGCTAATCTGCGTAAACGGAATTTTGCTGAAGATGAAACAACAAGAAGATTCAATCTCCAAGTATCCTCTTGGCTTTGATTTCAAGCTACATGAAGATGAGCTCATCAAATATTATCTCTAGTGAAAGATAGCTAATCTTCCCTTGTATTTTAATGTCCTCAAGGACATCAACGTGTACAAGTACCATCCTAACAAGCTTGTTAGTAATGCTTACTTCATCTCTGTGTATTGTTATGCCTTTTAATATTATCAAATTAACAGTATGTTTCATGGATTACTGATAGAGAATTACCGACAATTTAGAGAAGACAAGTGGTACTTCTTTATCTCTCAGAAGCGCAAGTATCCCAATGGGTCACGATCGAATCGGAAGGCCATCGATGGATACTAGAAAGCCATAGGAGTCGACAAACAAATCAAAGTTCATGGCCATTGAATCGAAACCAAGAAATCTTTGGTTTATTACACAGGAAAGGTGAAAAGATTGATTGAATCATGCAGGAATATATGAACTATGATCCCACCTCGCAATCTCATCAGTTAGATGGCACCATAAAGGTTCTAACAGTATGTTCATGATCTCACGATCTTTATTAGTGTCATATTTTAATGTCGCTAATACTTTGTTTTGATCTGTAGTTTAATTCCTGTGTGTTGTGCTTGATTCAAAAGAAGCATGGAGCTGACAAGAGTATCGGCACTTGCTCAAGTTCTTCCGGTGAGATCAACAACCCTTCCCACTAAAAAGTTCCTCAGACGATCACCAGCAACAACCCTAGAAATGCCATGATTAGATCATAGGTTCTCCAAGAGGATGATGGTGGATTGGCATCAAGCAATCATCAACTTCAACCCAGGGGATTGGGTGTTCTCGTAAACTCCTACGGTATAACTTCGCACCTATAGATCCTACCAATCTTATACCAAGCTACCCAGGAATGCAAGCATGCTAGGTTTTTGCACCAGTTCATACTAATCCATCAGGACCTGTATACCCACCAATTCATACTAACTTCACACTTACATATCCTGCCAATCTTGCAATAACCTGCCTAGGAGTGCAAGTTTATGCACTAGTTCATACTAATCCTTCAGGACCTGTATACCCACCAGTGCAAGTCTACCAATCATAGTCAATCCCTACAGTGCAACCCCATCCGCAACAAGTATATGTATTTGCACCAGTTCATGCTAATCAATCAAATCCTGTATACCCAACAGTGCAAGTATATCATTCACAGTCGATCACTACAGTACAAGCCCATTGACAACAAGCATATGTTTATGCACTAGTTCATACAGTCGACCTACACACCCATCAGTACAAGTCTACCCATCACAGTCGATCCCTACAATGCAAGTAGTTCCACAACAAGCATATCATGATTTCCCTACACTCCCTCTACAATGTGAAACCCCAGAAGAGGATAACCACCTGGCAATGAATACTTTTTTGTCAGATAATGGTTATGATTTTGTGGGCGAAGATTACGTTTTTACTTATGAGGACTTCAGGATTTCATTCTCTGATGAAGTGCCATAAGGGCCTGCAGGTCTTTTCGAACAAGATCCGAGAGATGATGTTCCAGGAAACAATCCAGTTGTGCCACAAAGTGATAGTTGTGGTCTTCTAGGAAACAGTTTTACTGTCTCTTCAAGTGATAGAGGTGGTGTTCTAGAAATGAATCCTATGCCTCCAACTAATCCTTGGCATTATACGCGAGCTGATCTTAGCTTCCTTATTAATTTTCATTATCGTCCTCCCATAGATCGTAGAAAACCTTAAAGCTGATTGTGGAGATTGGTTTTACTAAGATTAGAAGATGAGTTCTATAATGATAGATAGTGCAGCTGCATAGGCAATAGGAGTTGTCAACATTTTATATGAGATGTATATTTATTTATATTCAAACTAATTATTCTGATCCCATCACAATTAGTTTTTGATCAACTTGTTGTTTGATTCATCAAAATTGATAAATTTTCTTTAAAATTTGAACATGCTAGATTTGTGTGTCTTTGTATTGAAATAGATTCAAGGTGTGTGTACTGGTAAAGTACTTGATGGGTTTTTTTTTCAAGTTGCTACACATTAAAATCTATCTTTTATTTGCTACACTTGTAGTTGTGTTATTTGTTTGGCTTTTGGTCATGTTGGTCACAGGCAAGTTGATTGTCCTTCTAATCTTGGACATTGTTTTAGCCCTTCAGGAAGGGAAGAAGTACATCCATCTTCTTCTATTATCTATGGTGGAGGAGATTATAAAGATTAGGATAATTATCTTCCCTATTGAACTAAGGATTGTGGATTGGTAAAATACCTGATGGGTTTTTTCAAGTTGTTACATATAAAAATATATCTTTTATTCATTTCGCTTGTGGTTGTGTTATTTGTTTGGCTTATGATTGCGTTGGCCATAGGTAAGTTGATTATCTTTCTAATTTTGGATGTTGTTTTAAGGAAAGAAGTAGATTCATCTTCTTCTAATATTTGTGGTGGAGGATATTCTATTCTAAATATTAGGATACTTTGTTTGTTCCTTGAATTAAAGTTCAACTATGAGGATAATTTATTTAGTCTGTAGATTAGAGTACAACGATGAGGTTTATCTAGGACATCACCATCATCGATGTTCACATGGTTTGTCATGCGACCTAGTTGCTAACCTTAATGGATCGTGAGTTAATGAGTGTGAAATTGGTGCTGGTTCAAAGGCTTTGGGTGTGCAACAAATTGATGATTCACACCTAATATCTCCTCTCACCAAGGTGTCAAGGTTAGGGACTTGGATTAGAAAGCAAGAGAAAATGTGAATTTTAGAGATATGGAAGAGATCTCAAATAATTTTAAATTTTATTTGTTAATTCAAGAGGTTCAAAATGTGTGTTGGCTATGAATAATAATTTTCCAATGTGTAGTTTGATTGTATCACCTTTGGAAGTAAGAAAAATTGAGGGGAGTCCTATGTCTGTCATCTCTCTTTATCTGCTTCAATCACATGAGAAGCTAACCTCAAGGCTGTTGTAGCTTTAGTGAAACCTAAATGATCAAGTGCAAAGAAGTGTCATCAAATGTTTTCTAATGAGGCCATCACTCCTATCGAAGTGACTGAACTAGATGAATATCTCCTTTATGTCTATTCCTCTCCAACAGGTGGAAGATCTTGAGATTCAAGTTGTTTAGAAGAGACCTACAAGGGATTCTATGTATTATCTTCTATAAACTCATACTATTTATTTGATTATGTTATAGGAAACTCATGCAAAAGGTTTTTGAGCTAATAAAGCAACTATTAATGGATTGGATCATCACTGGAAGGGTCATGTGAAGGAGGCTATGGGTGTATCGGGTGGAAACTCTTTTTATCTTCCCATTCTTAGTTCTTACATGTTGTTTGTTATATCGAGATTGTAAACCATGAGTTCTTACTATTGGTTAAGTTAGAAACATTACTTTTGAACATAATTGACTTTGGAATTCGTTGTCAATCCAGGTTTTATCTTCCCATTCTTAGTTCTTACATGATGTTTTGTGATATCGAGATTGTAAACCTTGAGTTCTTACTATTGGTTAAGTTAGAAACATTACTTTTGAACATAATTGACTTTGGAATTCATTGACAAACTTGGATTTTAATCATTTTCCTTGGATGATAATTGGATAATTTAATTATATTTTGTCTCGGAAAGATTTTAGTTGTATTTAAAATAATGATGGAGTTTTAGTTAAACATTCTCAAATTTCTCATGCTTTTGTTAACTTTTTTTCCTAGCTATAGAGTGCATACTATAATAATAGATATCATTTTATGAATTGAGCTTTAGGGGAGAGCAACTTCTTCATGGTGATGTTGTATTCACTATAAATAAATTCTCTTATGATGAAATTCTTAAAGCAATAAATTCCTTTAGACTGGGAAAGAGCCTCAACCTAGATGGATTTAGTGTAGAATTCTATAGTATTACTAGAGGTTTTTAATTAATTTTATAATAATATTTCTCTCCCAACATTTATCACATTCATATCTAAATGTAATAATCCTTTAAAAATAAACAATTTTAGACCTATTTCATTATGCAACGTTAGTAGTTATAAGATTATTCCAAAGTTTTTATCTAATATATTTAAAGCAATTCTTCTCGGGATAATATCCAAAAGAATAAAATGTTAGAATCTTGTATTTTGATGATGAAATCAATTGATAAAGTTATAATCTAATAAGTGTTTGAGTGATGCAGACTAACTTTGATCATGGAAAAGTAAATTGATTTAAGCAGGAGAATTAGACGTTGGGTCAAAGAGCATCGTGTTAGAAGATTGGACGTCGAGCTGGAGGATTGGTTAATGTGCCGAAAGATAGACTTCATGCCATGAGTTCGGGCAATGGGACAGAATGATCGAACATTGTGCCAAGAAGATCGAAAGTTATAGGAGGTCGATATGTTAATAGATCGGGCAATATACTGAAAGAGATGACAATACGCCAAAGGTTCAAACGAAGCATCGGATGAACCAATGACATGCCGTATAACATATGATTCATAATTGTAATCGATCGTGTCTTGATCGAAGTAGTTTAGGTCTTAATTAAGTTAGTTTTGGGTGTAATCATGCTAACTCAACCTGAATCAGGGCTAATTTGGGCCTATTGGAAGGCCCATTCAGTGACTTATAATTGGGTCAAGCGGTGGAACCACATACGAGTTGGAATGTACAAAGTGTATGCTTTTGGAAGACCCGACAGTGGTACCGCCCAAACAAGCGGTGGTATCTCCTAGACACAATCTCCTAGACTATCAGGTGGTGGTACCGCTTCGACTAGACAATGGTACTACTAATGCATAGGGTGGCAGACGGTAGTATCACTAATATCCTGAAAACTCAGAGATTTAAATTTTTGGCTCTATTTTTTAAGCCATTTGGGGCCTATAAATAACCCACTTATTTTTGCTTGGGATAGCAAGAAAAAGAGTAGAAATGAAATAGAATTCTTGAGGAAAAAAGAGTTGTAATATCTCTTGAGTTATTGAGTCTCTTCCTCCTAGAGTTAGAAGTCTTCTAAGAGAGGAGTGAGGTCTAACGGTAAAAGAGAGAAGTGAAAGTTCTCTCTTGAGCCTGTGAAAATGAGAAAGAGTTGTAACAAGGGTAGTTGATCTTCACCCATTAAAAAGAAGATTAATAGTGAAAGTTGGTAGCCATGAGTGAAGATGAATCGGGAGTGGACATAGGTCAGGACTACCAAACTACTATAAATTCAGTTTACATTTTTCTTTATGCTTTTCATTCTTATTACAAACTGATTTACTTGCTCACTACTCTTATGCACGTTTTAAGTTAAATATATTTCCGATACAGGTTTGATCGAATGAGTCTTCAAATCGATTTAATTTTTCGAAAGTACTATTAGTGCCTTTTACGGTCCTAATAGTTGGTATCAGTGCCAAGTTCTCTCAATTGATTTAACACCTAAGAGAGATTAAATAGCTTTTGCTTGCAATTAACATGGTTATTTTATTACTCATTCTCCTATGTCCAATGAGACGGACTATACGTATTAAAACATATGAATGAGAGTTTTCTTGCTTTCTATGGATTTTAATTTATAGAATATCATTGAATATGATTTTCAAAAATCCTCTAAACTAATGAATAAATAGAATAATTTTGAAAAGAAAAAGTTTTCGTTAAATGCTAAAGCTATGAATGCTTTGGATAAAAATAAGTTTAATTATATTTCAACTTGTGAAACTTCACATGATATTTCACATATACACTTGAAGTTACTCATGAAGGCATAAGTAGAGTAAAAGAATTTAAAATTAATCTTTTGTTACATAGTTTTGAATTATTTCGAATGAAGCCAAGCGAAACCATTGGTGACATCTATACCCATTTTACGGATATTGTCAATAGTTTGAAAGCTCTTGGTAAATCTTTTACTAATATTAAATTTGTTAACAAAATTCTAAGATCCCTTCCAAAAATTTATGCTCCAAATGTAATTGTTATTTAAGAAGCAAAGGACTTGAACTATTTTCTTCTTGAAGAACTCATAAGATCATTAATGACATATGAAATGACTTGCAATACACATGATGAATACGAGAACAATCTTTCAAAGAATAGGAAGGATATATTGTACTTAGAACAAAAGAATATCACTCGAGCGAAAGCTCAAGTAATGATGATGACTTTGAACTCATCACAAGAAAATTTAAAATAATCATAAAATAAGAATCTAAGAATAAAAATAAACTTAAAAATTGACACAATAACTTGTTATGAATGCAAAAGGTCAAGGCACTTCAAGAGTAAGTATCCACAACTAAAGAAGAAGATGCTCGCACTTCTTAGTATGTGATGATCATTTGCAAGAATAGGGATTTGATTTTTTTTTGTATGGACATCTTGATCCTTTATGATGGATCATCTCTCTTTGCTATAGTAGAAGTTGATTCATGAAACTTAACTTTCATGAATTTGGTTCTTGATTTTTCATGGAGAATGAATTCCTCCCTTACTCTTCTTCCTCTTCTTTTTATTTTTATGATAAAGGAAGAAAGAAACTTGCACATCTCAAGAAGAACCAAAAAGCTCTTGTATATCTAAAGCAAAAATGCTAGCTTGTCCATTTCAAAAAGCCAAAGCAGTTACCATGCAAAGTTTTTGCTTAACTTTTCATTTTTTGCTAGCTTGGATAAATTAGTATAAAACTTACTTGAATAGTTTGAAACACTTGCATTGTTAAATGATTCTCCTTTTTGTTGATGACAAAGGGGAAGAAATGATGAATGTTTGGTATCATGATCTTCACCCAGTTCCTCAAGGACCATGGGATTCTGTCCTAGTAGACACCTCCTTATACACTCCAACTCAATGATATATCCGAAAGAAGGAATCACACACCGTTAGATATGGTGCGTTCCATGATGAGTTTTATTGACCTACCAATCTTATTATGGGGATATGTCCTAGAGACCGCAGCTTACCTTCTGAATAGAGTTCCAACTAAGTCGGTAGTGTCTACACTATATGAGATATGGAAAGGGAAGAAGCCCAATCTTAAGGTTGTTAAGATTTGAGGCTACCTTGCCCACGTTAAAAGGCACAACCCTGATAAGTTGGAATTATGGACAGAGCAGTGCAAGTTTGTGAGATACCCCAAGGAAACTTGTGGGTATTATTTCTATCATCTCGAGGACCAAAAGGTCTTTGTAGCCAAGAGAGCGGTGTTTCTTGAGAAAGAATACATTCTTGGCGGAGACAGTGGGAGCATAATAGAGTTGAGCGGGGTTGGAGAACCTAACTCAAGCACCACTCTCCAGCCTAAGTCTATTCAGATACCTAACACACAAGTTCCAACTTTACATAGGTCCGGCAAAGTATCCGATCCACTTGAGAGATATGTGTGATATATTGGAGGAGACGATGTTGAGGATATTGATTCTCAGATCTACGAGGAGGCTATTATGAGTATAGACTTCAGGAAGTGGCAAGAAGCTATGAATTCTGAGATGGATTTCATGTATTTCAATAAGGTTTGTAACTTAGTTGATGAGCCCGAAGGTATTGTATCCATCGGTTGCAAGTGGATCTTTAAGAAAAAGATCGAAGTAGATGGAAAGATAGAGACCTATAAAGCAAGACTAGTGACTGAGGGGTATCGTCAAAGGCAAGGTATTGACTATCACAAAACCTTCTCACCTATAGCCATGCTAAAATCCATCTGAATTCTATTGGCTATTGCAGTACATTATGATTATGAGATTCAACAGATGGACGTGCAAATCGTATTCCTCAATGGCAACCTCGAGGAGGAGGTGTATATAATACAGCCCGAGGGATTCATGTATAAGGACTACCTAGATAAGGTGTGCAGGTGGCTTAGATCTATTTATGGACTAAAGCAAGCTTCCCAAAGTTGGAACATAAGATTTGATGAGACAATCAGATCTTATGACTTCGATAGGAACGAAGATGAGCCTTGTGTGTACAGGAAAGTATGTGGGAGCGCTATCACCTTCTTGGTGTTATATGTGGATGACATCTTGATCATTACGAATGATATAGGAATGCTATCCACAGTAAAGGCTTGGTTATCTAGACACTTCTCTATGAAAGACTTAGGAGAAGCATCCTATATCTTGGGGATTCAAATTTATAAAGATAGATCTAAGAGGACGCTTGACTTATCCTAATCGTACATAGACACCATTATCAAAAGGTTTGATATGAAAAATTCTAAGAGAAGTCTCATATCGATGAGACATGGGATATCGCTTTCTAGGAGTATGTCCCCAAAGACTCCTAAAGAAAAGGCGAACATGGATAGGATGCCCTATGCCTCAGTGATAGGGTCTATCATGTATGCTATGCTATGTACCAGGCTTGATATAACATATGCTTTGAGTGTCATGAGCAAGTATTAAACAGATCCAGGCTTGGAGCACTATAAAGTAGTAAAGTGTATCCTTGAGTACTTGAGAATGACTAAAGATCTTTTACTAGTATATGGAGGTAGTAGCCTCAGGGTTGAAGGCTACATGGACTTGAGTTTCTAGTCCAATGTCAATGATAGCAAGTCAAATTCGGGGTTTATGTATACTCTGAATGGAGGGGTAGTATGCTGGAAGAGTTCCAAGCAAGATACTATTGTTGACTTGACCATAGAGGCGGAGTACATTGTTGCAGTAGAGGTAGTAAAAGAGGGAATCTGGATAAAGAAGTTTATTACAAATCTGGGAGTCATGCTAGGCAGTGAGGAGCCGATTCCCTTATTGTTAGGATCGGAGCGGCACTAAGAGAGGGGGTGAATTAGTGCAGCGGATTAAAACTTGTAAGTTTAAACTCGATTTCATAAATGCGTAGAGATTTTGATTTGACAATGAAGGACTTGGTGAAAGTACCTCGAGTAAAGGGAGAAGATGAAAACTGAAAACTTATTGCTATGTAAATAACGATTATAGAAATGTAAACACTCACACATTCAAGGGACACACCAATTTAAAGTGGTTCGGTCAAATGACCTACATCCACTTGCGAAGCCTTTTTCGATGAGGCTCCCAACTTCCACTAGCAAATCACTTAAAGGGGAAGGACAAATACCCCTCTTACAACCTTTTACAAGTGGTTCACACCCTTACAAATTTTCCAAGAGAAAGAATGAGGTGAACACTCAAGCAATTGAAAACAAGACTTGCTAAAGACTTTGCTAAGGCCTGTTTTTTTTCTCAATCTATTGCTTCTCAAAAGTTGTATTCTCTACTGAGAATTGAGGGGTATTTATAGACCCCAAGAGGATTCAAATTTGGGCTCCAAATTTTGAATTCTCTTGGGTTCCCGATGCTGGTGGTGCCACCGCCTATCAGTGTCTGATACTGACAGTGTACTAGCGGTGTCACCGCCCGAGGCAGCGATGCTACCGCCTGCCTTCTCGAGACCTGGGCAGTGCCACCGCCGGACCTCTCGGGTGTTGGGCGGTGCCACCGCCCAGTCCGATAGTACCACTGCCCGAATTCTCAAGTTCTGGGTAGTTCCACTGCCTAGTCCGACGGTGCCACCGCCTGACCTTACAGTTCACTAGTTGGGCTTAAAATCTAGCCCAAACCAGGTCATATTCGGGCCCAACTGGCCCCTAACCAGGATATAGGATTATTTCTTAATCATAACCCTAATTACATGTAAACTACAAAATTAAGACAGTCCTAAGCAGATCTTTTAACTGGCAACGTTAAGTTTCCTTTCGGTGAGCTTTTCTGACGATCTTCCGACGAACTTCCGATACCCTCGGATTTCTTCTAACGGACTCCCAACAGGCTCCCGATCTTGTGGCGAGTTTAGTGAGTCTTTGGCGATTAGCCTAACCTTCTCGGTGACCTCCATGAACCTCCGACGATCTCTCCGACGGACTTTCAAAACCTTCGACAAGTCCTCGATTTCCTCTCGGTTGGTTTCGGCAGCATCTCCGACGAATCTTCGGACTCTTGGCGGACTCTCGAACACCTATTAAACTTGACTCTGGTAGACTTGCTTTATGTCTTCAAGCCATCATAGTTAATCCTGCACTCTTAACTCAATAATATGGATTAGATCAATTAACCCATTAATTGACTTTATCATCAAAATCCGATATTCAACAATCTCCCCCTTTTTGATGATGACAATCAATTGATGACGGAGTTAAACAAAACCCCCCCTATCTATATGCCGTATTATGAGAAGATAAAAACACTTGAATTCACTCTCTTTGAATTCAAACCTAAACCGATAAGTTCTATCCGTTGAACTTATCGTAATACTCAATAAGCATGAGCAAACATGAAACTTTGTATTTCTCATAATTTCAAGCTATGAAAATTATTTTCAAGTCGAATGATAAAAGACAATTATCATTTTGACAAAAGATATGAACTTTCAACATGAATGTTAAGCATGATTTCATATGATCAACCAATCTAAGACTTTGCAATATTCTCAAGGAGTTTTGCGATGCATATAAGATATTTGCATTACACAAGCTTTTGCAATTTGTATAAGTCATGCTATCAGATTGGCATAAGTCATCAAATTTTTACTCATTCTTCTTCCCCTTTGTCATCAACAAAAAAGAAGATGAGACTTTTAAGCATATAATTTGTGATTAAAAATTTATCATTAAGATCAATCATTCAGCATTCACAAAATTCATCTCATAAAACAAAATTTAGCATTAAGATTGATCATAGAAAATTCAACATTCATAA